>LPNX010861385.1:0-85382 GCA_001517045.1 Pseudotsuga menziesii | reverse complement strand
CCTTTTGAGCATGATTCGCTACTCCTTTTGCAATGAATCTACCACTTGAGATTTCTGTGATCTCAACTTCATCGGGGGAGAATATGACCTTCTTAGGAGGCCCAGTGTGGGTCATCTGGTACACTGACAGGAGGTTGGAGGCGAGACCAGGGACATATAGCACATTGCTGAACTTACCATGATCAAGATCTATCCTTCCTTTGCCTTTACTTTCAGTGAGAGAGTCATCTCCCATTACAATCGATGGTCCTTTCGACATATACAATGAGGAGAAGGCCTCCTTAGTCGAAACCATGTGTCTTGAAGCTCCAGAATCTATGATAAAACTGGGTGAGCTTGATGTGCCTGCAACTAGAGCATGAACTCTCTCTGTCATCGGAACTTGATCCTCCTTCTCTCTTCTTTGAGCTTTCTGGAAGGGAGATGCCATTCTTCTCCAGGAGATTGGTCAGCATATCAATCTGCTTTTTCATACAAGAGCTTTCAGTGTGATTGCACTTCGAACAGTATGAGAACTTGTTCATTTCACCTTTGTTTTTCTTCTTCTGGGTATTTTTCTTGGGACCTTGTTGATCCTCTGGAGACTGCTTCTTGTCTCTTCTTTGCTCATGTGGCTTTTTAGCTTTCTTTTTGCTTTTATCCACCTTCGAATCTCCAGCAATCAAAGCTTGATCTTTGGATGGTTTGATGGTGCCCATCATCACCAGCTTGTCTTGTTCTTGTGTGAGAGATTCCATGAAATCTACAAGGCTAGGCATCTTCCAGGTTCGAGCTGTGAGTTTTGTGGCATAGAAGGTCGAAACAAAGACTAAGTAATCAAGTCCTAGCTTCGAGAGGATGGCCAATACGAGCTGATCATCTTTCTTTTCGATAACACACTGCTTCAGCTGCAAAACTAGTGCTTTGAACTTGGAGAAATATAGCTGCAGGGATTCAAAGCTACTGGGACTCAAAGAAATCAGCTCATTTCCGATATGATGTCCCCTCATCTCATCTATCTTTCCAAAAATATAAAAAATCTTCTCCCATACTTGATCCGGTGAATTTAATCCATCGAGATGGAAAAGGAGGCATCAGGAAATACTGAGACATAGGAGGCCATAAGCCTCATCCCTCCTGTTGTGCCATTTGATCTTCTCTGCAGCTGCATTGGGCTCTGATTCTGTTGCCATGGTCACCCTGTAGAGGCCTTTTTCTCTCAACAAGATCTCCATCTCTGCTTTCCATTCAAAATATTTGAAGGGAGTCAAGATAGTTTTCTATGAATCCATAGCTTTAGAAAACCTGTCCCGGCTGTCAGTAGAAGGCTCCCAGTCTTGATGTCGAACCTGCAAAACAATTTTTGAAGGAGAGTAACAACCTACAATGGCTCTGATACCATGTAGAAATTCAGGCCAGCAGTAGATTAATTTTACCCACAACAATTATCAATTGATCATGCAAAATTGCTAACAATGGAGATTGAATATGGAGCTGTAACACAAAATTATATTAACTGGGTGTACAATAGCCAACCCTGTAATAACATAGGTTGATGAATATATAGAATACATCAAGAGGTCGAATGCATAAGGAGGCATCCAAAACTAGCATAAAGCATGCTTACTCAAAATAGGCAAATCCCCCATAGGTGTAAAAAGCTGATCCCAAATCTGTCATGGAGCTCATGAATTGGCAAGGGCGCATGGGAAAGTTAAAGAGTAGTGGAATGGCAGCTCATACATGCTTTTGCATGGAGAAAAGAGTGGAGGATGAAGAGGACAAAAAACTAGTTCACCTCACCTAGTCTTGCTTTCCTATGTGCCTTAAAACACTGAAAAAGCAGGGAATAAAGCAGAAAAAGCAGAAGGGTGCCTAGGAGGCCAGGAATAAATCAGATTTGATTCCTAAGGCTTTCCCAAGTGCTACATGAGTCAAATATGGCAAGTTTGACCTCGATGGATAGGCAATTAACAACTTGCACAAGGTGGGACTCATGAACTAGGCAAATAAGACAAAAATAAATGAATTAATGTCTAAGTGGGTAATACTATGGGTTGATTATTCTAACACATGCATGCTGTCAAAAATAATTTAAACACAGTCTTTTACGAATGAAATATTTAACAAGGAAAAATCCTGCAAACTGCTTCCTAGATTGCCTAAGCTCCACTGTCTCAAAACCTTAATTGACCGAACAACCTCTGTCTCACATAGGGACTTATCAGAACAATTCTACCGTTGGTTCTCAACACCAATCTCAAAAAATACTAAACCTTACGCAGCAATTGTCCTCGAGAAAAACCCTAACCAACAGAGAAGGAAAACCCTCCTGAGTCCCACGGGATATGGTGACTACAAAAAAAATGGCTTACTAACCCCTGACCAATCATGAAAAGACCAAGAAAAGGGTGGTGTAGATAGTGAAACGCTTGTCTGCACCATGCCCTAACCACTTGTGTCGGCGCAAACGCGTCCATAATGGTTCAATGGCATACAGAGTCAAATTCTCACACTAATGAAACCTCAAATAGCTAAACCTCCTCACGCTCAATGTAAAACATCCATGAAAACCGTAAGGAGGAAAGAATTCCTTTTATGCGAAAAACCCAACCAATGGAAAACCTAACGGCTCAAAAAATCAACCAATAAAATCCAAAAATAACCAAACCGCGGTTTACCTACCTGGAAGTATCAATATAATCGATTGGATGGAACAGACTTCCGTGGGAGCAGAGCAAACGAACCAGGTTTTGACAGCTATGCGTCCACGAATGGTGCAAATGACACAAACAATGCGAACGACAAGTCACAATACGAATCAAACAATATAATACACGTCCCTTATATATATAACAATCGGTGGGAAACTTATTGGCGGACAAACCTATCAGCGAAGAAAACTTAAATTAGTTGAAAGGATAAACCGGAGGACTGCCGCCACGGCGGGTGCAAGCAAAAATACGGACCCAGGATGCATTAAGTCCATCGGGCATCGGAACCACTAAGCTCTAAGTTTGGAACATCGAAACGGATCCTCCACCACAACGTCGATAATGAACACTTATACTAACGTGGATTTACTATTGGAACGGGTATCGAAACTTGAAAAATCTAAGCTCTAAGGAGTCAGCGAAAGAATAGGTTTCTTTCGGAACATCTAGGAACTAGTCTGCCGCAACGTCGGCAATGATACACAGTGGGAGTCCGACTTACTCCGGTCAAATATCCCGTCAACGAAATAAACATGATTGGATATAAAAACCACTAAGTGCTAAGCTCAGAACGTCAAACCCGAGGAGAAGAGAAAACGAGCTCCGATGTATCAGTGAGGGAGTTTGAAGCTCTTTCGGCAGGATTGACGGTTTGGCTTTCGCAATGTCAGAAAGATAGTCAACTATGCTTCCAATATCGGAAGGATAGTCGACTAATATTCCGACATAGAAAAATGAAATGGACCAAGTTTTTTAAAGAAAAAATTGGACTCAGGGCATCCTTGGTGAAAACAAAATACTCCTAGGCCAGATTTAATAAAAGCAAATAGAAGGCGGGGGGGCCCTAAAATTGAAAATTTTGGGGAAAAATTTGTAGCTGCAACATGTTGCCTTACCTTGAAGGAAGGATCTAGTCCAACTATGAGAACACATCTCTCACCGGCATTGTACCTAACAAAAATATTTATCCCTTGTTGGTTAGAACGATGGCAGTGAGCTGTGAAGGTTACCGGGATGTACCAAACTCCTTTATGAGTAATGCTGAACTGGATTCTGAAGGGAGGAAGGACAAACTTGGGTTAATTTGAGGGTTGTAGTTCAAAATGCAGACAAGGAACATTGGTGTTCCCGATAGGTCCTTCAGCCCCTCATTTCTACCACTACGTCCTACCTTGTTGAGCAGTGGAAACCTCCAATAGCAGAAAAGAATGACAAGTGTGTTAAGGATTTAGTATTGTTGATAAGAAGCACTGTCTTCTGGAGGCCTGCAGAGCTAACAGTATTACTAGGAGAAATAGAGGCTACCGGGAAGCAAGCCAAACATAGAAAGAACATAAACCTTCCTGATAGTTGCGAACACAGACATAACATTTATCAAACACAGAATGAACATAAAAGATAGAAGCGTAAAGAATCACAGGGATAATTTAGCATGTGCACCAGAAGGTGCGCAAGGTCACGACCTCGGTGGAAAGAAACATGCCAGAACACATTGGTTCCGACCTGGTGGAGCACATGCAGAAAGTTGAGGAAGAAGTGTGTGCAGAAAAAGAGAAGCTGCTGAAAATCGTGGAGGATTTTCAGACCAGAATTCGTGCAAGTCATTTTATGGAGCAGTAGCTCGCGTGGCTCGGGACGAGCCACATGTGAGTGTTGGGGGCCTATTGGGCCCGGGATAGAAGGGAAAAATCCATATGGAATTCTTCCTAATTAAGGGAAAAATAGTACAAGGAAGAAGAAGAAGGAGTTGCGACATAGGAAACATAATCAAGGAAAAAGGGAATGGTATTGCGACAGAAGAAGGAATAAAAGGAGAAAGGAAAAGAGAAGGCATGGGACGAGGAAGCTGCACCATTTTTTTAAGCTACGACGGAAGTACAGCACATGGGATGTGATGACATGGCAAAATATTTGCAAAAACATGCGTGCAGATAAGGTAACGACCATAAAGTGATAGTAAGGCATGATGCAGAGAAGCAACAACCCTTAGCAATAATGGGTGGAGCCGGCAGAAACCACACGCATAAAGGAATTTTTGTAAGTCAGGTTGATAGTGCCTCTTTGGTCATATTTTTCTATAGTAGGAAAGACAACCTGTGGGATGAAGATAGTAAGTCGACTGAGATAGTGACTGTAGTTGAGTTTATTAGAGTCTGTATCAAGTCATGATTAAGTCTGGCACAAGAATGTATCGGAATATAGCGAGTCTGTAATAAGGATATAAAAGGAGAAACCCAAGTTGTACATGGGTTAGTCGGTCAATCAATATCCTATTAGCTATTTCTTGTTTAGATGCTTTTGAGATGAGTAGAGGATACACCAGTTTTGAGTAGGTAACTCTAAATCACTGACTGCATTAGAGTAAGTGGATCTGCAGTTGAGTGTGCATAAAGATAAATAAGGTCAAGTTGATACAGGTTGTGTGCAGATCACTAAGTAGGAGTAGAGTAGATTGATAAAGATAGAGAAGAACTATTAGCAAGAGAGGGAAAAGAAGTCTGTAGATATAGAAGAGAAGATATTAAACATATTATGTAGCTTTATATACAGAAAAAAGTTGCATCTATTTTCTCATGCCAATGCCAAATGAAGAGCACCTTGTGGTTTTTTCTCAGATGGGTTTCCATGTTATATGTTGTGTATACGTGTGAATGTTGAGTAGCTTAGACAAGTGCCTATTTACTGTGTTAATGATTGATTGGTTATTGTGCTTTAAAGCGATAACTGTATGAATGATGTATTTCAAGTAATGAATATATCTGTGATGACTGTTCACTATGCATTTGCATAAGGTTGCATAACTAAGGGTGAGTAATACTTCAGTATCGATATCTAAAGTGCAAACCTTCAACCCACCTTCCCCGTCTTCATTGGAAACCTTGGTGCAAAGCCAAGGACTTAAACACCCTCCCGCTCAAACTGCAGAAACATGGTTCCAATAGTTACCCATAAGAACTGAGATATCTCAGGTGAGACAACATCTGTGTTGCAAATGCTGCCGGCTGGGCTCTGCTCTGTCGAGCCGATATGTTGGGATTTGTTTTGTTGACTAATGAAAGAGGACTAAACCTAGGTCATAGGGGGGAAAAGGCCAACAAGCACGTATTAACACTCTGTTGAAACTTGCAGAGTCCAGACATAAGTCTAAGGAAATATTTAACCAACATCAAGACCTTGTCAAGAGATGGTTTGATAAGCGAAAATTCGGGAAAGGGAACTTTGAAATAGGAGACTTGGTTCTAAAATGGGATCACTCGCATGACGAGAAGGACAAACATACCAAATTTCAACATCTATGGGTTGGCCCCTATAAGATTGTTGAGAAGCTAGGCCCCTCAACTTATAAGTTGCAAGACTTACAAGGGTAGGAAGAGAACCTTCATGCTAATGGCCTTGTTCTCAAACCATATTTCACCTAGTTCTTTTTAGGAATCCTTTTGTACATAAATAATACCTTTCTTTTATTTTCTTGTTTTTCTTTTTGTTCACTTTCTTTTCTAATTTGTTTTTGTTCATTTGATTTGTTTCAAATTTTTTGTGCTTGGGGACATAGGAATTTGAATAATCAAAAAATGATTTGAAATCCAATAACTACTTATTGGAATATATATGCAAGATTTTGATCAAATATGAGATTATTTAATAAATAGATTGCAGAAAGGGAAGTTATTTCAAGAACACATTGAAGTCTTGTTTAAGACATGTAAAATAACTAAATTATATGAGGTCTATGTTATATTTTTATCATTTAAGCAATATGATCTTAGGATCTTATCTAAGAGAATAACATCCACATCAAAAATCACAAGAGACACAAAGAATTTTCCTTGGGGAAACCATAAAGGAGAAAACCCCGCAACTTCCTCAGACATAGAATGAGCACCAATGGCAGCAGTAAAACCAAAAGACAGAAAATATGATCTCCACAGCTATTCTCTTTCTCTCACTTGAGAGAGCTTCTCCTCTCTCACTCATGCGCCCCAATGAGTGAGTGTGTGTGTGATAAATAGAGAGTCTCGCTCTCTATTTATATTCTTTAGTTCACTTAATGTCCACTTCAACAAGTCGGCCCCACTTAATAATTACTTACTAGGGCTGAGATCTCTATGAGAGTCTAATAACCCTAGTGCCCCACAATTGTGGGGACTTTTCCCTCCAATCAACAAGGAGGGTTAACCTTGACTCAATTGTGGGGACTATTGCTCTGACTTACAATGGAGGGTTAACCTCAATGACTTTACATGACTTGTTTACATTATTGAATCTCCCGATCGAAACATCGGGGCATGACATGACTCAATTACATTACAAATACTTCCTATAATAAACATCGGGGTACAATACATAAGATATACAAGTGAATACATTCCGAAGTTACAAATACATCAACACTCCCTCTTAACTAGGAAGGTATTCTCTCGACATAATTTATCAGCACAAGTCTTCTTCTCTATATCATATGGATCATCATCAAGTCATCTTCATATTCACGTCATATTCATCTTCAAGTCATCTTCATTGTCAAGTCATCTTCATCAAGTCTGGATCATCATTGGATCATCACTTGATCTAGAGCATCACTAGATCATCATCAAGTCTGGATCATCACTTGATTTGGATCGTCACTCGATCATCATCAAGTCTAGATCATCGCTACTCTATCATCACTGTAAAATGGTGCTATCTCTCAATTCTTCTCATTATAGGAATTTCTACAGATCCAACTTTTTTTCATGCTGGTTGTAGGCCTAGCCTCCATGTAGGTCTTTATCTTCTTCAACACTTATATCTCACCACATGTCAGAAAGGCCCACCCAGCACTTACATCTGACCATGGGAGGAACACATCCACCACCATGTCAGAAAGGCACACCCAACACTCACATCTGACCATGGGAGGAACACATCCAAGAACCATGTCAGAAAGGCCCAATACTTACATTCACCAGCATGATAGGACACACCTACTATCATCTATGAAAAGGCCCAACACTTACAACCATCAACATGATAGGACACACCTACTATCATTTGTGGAAGGGCTCAACACTTACAACCATCATCATGATAGGACACACCTACTATCATTTGTGAAAGGGCCCAACACTTACAACCAGTGGCATGGTAGGAAACAACTACTACCATCCATGGAAGGGCTCTGCACTTACAACCAGTGGCATGGTAGGGCACAACTACTACCATCTATGGAAGGGCTCTCAGCTTTAGGCTGAGTATTCTTGGTAATTGACCAGGTGCCTTCATTCTCTCAAAGAATGGCCTCTCAGCACTAAGCTAAGTATTCCTGGTAACTGACCAGGTGCTTCCATTCTCCCAGAGAATGGCCTCTCAACACTAAGCTGAGTATTCCTGGTAACTGACCAGGTGCCTCCATTCTCCCAAAGAATGGTCTCTCAGCACTAAGTTGAGTATTCCTAGTAACTGACCCTGTGCCTCCATTCTCCCAGAGAATGGCCTCTCAGCACTAAGATTTGTATTCCTGGTAACTGACCAGGTGCCTCCATTCTCCTAGAGAATGGCCTTCAACACTTATATTTGATCATGTGGGAACACATCCCTCAATCACATCATAATGGATCTGCACTGATCATGTGGTAACACAACCCACAATCATATCAGAGCATCTTTGCACTTACATCTGACCATGGAAGGAACCAATCCTCTCACGATGTCAAAAGGGCTCACGGGCTCATCACTTCCCCTTGGAAGGAACCTCGATCTGGAGAACACCAAGCTTCTCCCTGAAGTAATCAAACTTCACTCTGGCCATTTCTAGCATAGAATCACATTAGGGCTGATTACATCCAAGTATAACCTGCAATATTTTCCAGGACTGATTACATCCGAGGACAACCTACAGGACTGATTACATCTGAGTAACCTACGAGCTTCGCCGGGATTCATGCTTAGACAACCTGTCTCACTGACTATGCTAGAACTCCCTCCTTCGAGAGATATCGATTTGGATCATTGCTTCTCTCTGCATCATACAAAAAATGCAAGTCAGATCAACCAAATCAAATAGTATTTTTCAAAGGAAACATACTACCTCCCAAATAGCAAGTGGCAACATATTTTTCCTCGGCTATACTCAGTGCCACACAGTGTTGCTTCCTGCTACACCAAGAAGTGATCTTCCTATCAATGGCACTGCCTACCCAATTCGGATCCACATAAACCTCCAGGTTAATGTTTTGATTCACCTCATACTTGATCCCATACTCAACTGTACCCTTCAGGTACCTCACTGCATGCTTTACAACCATCATGTCTCAATGTGTTCACAGCAAAGCAAATATTTGGTCTCGTATTCGTCAGGTACATCATCTGATGATACATCATGGCATCAACTGACTCTGATGAATCATCAGTCAATAGATTCATGTTTGATGCCATAGGTGTGTTCATGGCCTTGTAGTCCATCCTGTTGTATCATGTCGAGCCTCAAGATCTTATGCAGCCACTCCCTCTAAAGTGCATCACCATTCTCCCTCTGTTTTTCGTACTCTATACATTGAAACATTCTATACTAGAGTGAAAAGTAGCTTCCTCTACTACTAATATTCTATGTATCCATCTAGGGTCACTGGATACCAAGATCCTCTATCTTGAACTTTTTCAAAAGTTCTTCTCGCACTCATCTATGAGCTTGTCATCCTCTATAGGATTTCATCTTCAACCTTGTAGCAAAGGTTAAGATCTTCATCAAGATCCTCATGTATGTGTTATCCCATGGGTGTCTTTTGAGCTCATACAAGACATTCTTTAAATTGCACACATGAGTCTGCCTGTCATGTTCATATCTAGTGGCTGCAAATGTCTCTTCATAGTCTATGCCTCGTGCCACGAATCTTGCCTTGTATCCCACGATGTTTCCATCTACTGCATGATGGAACTATGAACTTCCCTTCAAGTCTCGATACTGCATCCTAGACATCATTCTTCTTGAACTGGTCTTCCCTTTCTTCTTGAATACCTCTTCATAGCTGCAAGGTTCTACATCAATGATGTCATTGCATTCATCATATTATTCTTCATTCTTGGATTATTTCTCGAGCTGTCATCACTTATTCTTCAGAACAAGTCTCGTCCTTCTTGTAGGTGATTGTACGCGATTTTTCCTACAAGTCAAATGCATTATTTGTATGGTTAGAAACATTTCATAAGGTATATTCATAATGAAAAACTTTTTTGCATCAAGATATATGATCATGCAACTATTTTAGCCAATACAACATTCATCCGTATCTCATGAAAAATTTCTAGATGCCTTCCATCTCTACCAGGACAACATTGAGATTGTGAACTAATCCAATATGTCAGCAACAAGGTTTCATTCTCGATACGTAGAAATGGAGAGTTGTAGAGAACCATGAGATACTTACCCATCACATGCATATTAGTAGTATAATTTCATTAATGAAAACATTATGTCATGCATAATACATCAACTGAATATAAACAAGTGCATAAAAAAACAATATCATGAAATGACAATTGAATACTTATCTTTATTTGTTTCGTGGGTAGACTCCTTCTTTTAGCTTCATCATCTTCTTCATTCATAACAACATCATTTATTATCCAAATGGATAATAGGTTCTTCAAGATTTGATTCCTTTGTATTCCTCATCGCTTGAGGGATATTCTTTGGATGGTGAGAGCTTGATATTCATTTTCTCCCATCTTCTTTTCTCTTATTATGAGTCGAGCTTCTTCTTGTGTGTGCTCTTCCCAGAGTCTGCTAAAGGTAATCACTTTCTTCTGGCACACATTCCTCGAATGAATGAATCCCATGATCCTGGGAGGCCATTCAAGGTGGTTATCACAACTTCTTCATTCTCCTCTTATTCTTGAACCTCTTCAAGTTGTTCTTTTATTTGAGAGACCCTTGTAAAGTATGACTGTATGGTCTCTGCATTCTGGATCATCACATTCTTCAACTGTTTTCTCAAAGTCATTTTTTGATTTATGTTATTTCCTTCAAATATCTTGGTCAAGGAATCAAACATCTCTTTAGGTGTCTTTAGGAAAGACACTTGTGGTATAAGGTGATCTGTGATTGAATCAACAATGATCTTCTTTGCATTGACCAAGTTCTTCTTGTGTAATGCTTTTATCCTCATCTCCCTCTGGAACTAGAACCTCTCTTCTTATGTAGGTGTCCAATTCATTTCCTTCAAGAAATACTGATATATTATATTTCCATGCTTGGAAGTTTTCAGCCTCACTAAGATTTTCATCAAGCTGGTGTGATTAGTCATCTTGAAATGAGAACCTCAACTGTAAATAGCAAAAGATTAGATCTTACCGATTTGAGATGTCCATCCTAGTTCCAAAGCTCGTTGATCTAGGGTTTGTCAAAGAAACCCTAATTTTCAAAACTTGGAATATTTTAGATATGATTGGATAGAAATATAGACCTATTCAATTCGATCTGTCCAATGTACTCCTTTTTCTGAAAACAGTGGAGGGAAGCTCCCGGAACAGGAAGCCCTAGTTTACCAATTTCTTTTGCATAAATGCCTGTCATTGTTTCTACGGTATATTCAAAAGTACTGATCCTATATGTATGAAATTTCACACTAAGGTATCCCCATCTGGCCTTGTTCTAACACCATAGGTTTCATCATAATTGGTTTCACTAAGTGGGACTTATGATCGTTTTCCCAAGGTGACCTGTTTCAGGATTTTTCAGCATAGAGAAGTTGTACGAACTTACACGTGTCATTGTTTCATCTTCTGGGTCTAAAACTTTGACCACCGAAAGCACAGTCCATGCCCTTTTTGGAAAATCTTCAGAAATTTCATTTGGACCTTCATAGCATGAGATATAGCAATTCTCCCCAGGTCTCCTGTTTGGGGAGGAATCCAGGGAGAGGCTAGAACCCTAACTTAGAGGAATCATATCTCCTAGAATATAGCGAATTTGAGGTTGAAACTTGGAAAAAGTGTATATTAGGAATTCATATTCAGTTTGTGAAAGTGTCGACTTTTGAGCCTTCTTCAATTTCTAGATATAGAGAATCTACCAAAACTTATCAGTTTCAGTATTTTGAGGGTTTTTCAGGCCCGAGGTCAAACTAGGGTTTGAATTTCCCAGAGTTTCACCCAACCAAAAATCTCGACCCAGGTCTCTAAAATTCAATTTTAATGAGGAGAGTAATCCTAAACTGGGCTCACTAAAAAATTCCTCTTTTGTAAAAATAACTAATTTTCCATAGCAAAAACTGAAAATGCCAGGAATCAAATTCTGCTTGGACAGAAAGATGCGCCCTTCAATGGAGAGTTAGCCTAGCCTTCTTTTGCTGATGGATTGTGGAGAGAGATCCAAAAAGTAAGAATCCCTATCTTCTGCAACTGCACAATGTCTTCTTCTCAGGTTAGCTTTGATACCATTTTAGATTTTTATCATTTAAGCAATATGATCTTAGGATCTTATATGAGAGAATAACATGCACAACAAAAATCACAAGAGACAAGAGATACAAAGAATTTTCCTTGGGGAAACCATAAAGTAGAAAACCCTGCAACTTCCTCAGAGATAGAATGAGCACCAATGGTAGCAGTAAAACCCAAAGACAGAAAAGATGATCTCCACAGTTGTTTTCTCTCTCTCACTTGAGAGAGATTCTCCTCTCTCACTCATGCGCCCCAATGAGTGAGTGTGTGTGTGATAAATAGAGAGGCTCACTCTCTATTTATATTATTTCGTTCACTTAATGTCCACTTAAACAAGTCGGACCCACTTAAAAATTATTTACTAGGGCCGACATCTCTATTAGAGTCTAATAACGCTAGTGACCCACAACTATGGGGACTTTTCCCTCCAATCAACAAGGAGGGTTAACCTTGACTTGATTGTGGGGACTATTTCCCTGACTTACAATGGAGGGTTAACCTCAATGAATTTACATGACTTGTTTACATTATTGAATCTCCCGATCGAAACATCGGGGCATGCCATGACACAATTACATTACAGATACTTCCTGGAATACACATCGGGGTACAATACATAAGATATACAAGTGAATACATTTAAAAGTTACAAATACATCAACAGTCTAAAATACTATCTTGGGGTTCCATCCACCTTCACACTAATATCTGTCCTAAGCATATTTCCATAATAAACCCATGGAAAGGAAGCAAAAATAATAGATGTATGGCATTCAAAATAATCCCATGCTATAGAATGAAAGCCAAAAGGCTTAAGATAAAGAGTCAAAATTCCAAAATAGAAAATATACATCAAGAAGATATACTGCAAAAATAAACTAGTAAAATAAATGGATTGCTCAGAAAGGTTATTCTCTGTCCGTGAGTTGAAATAAGTTATCACTCACACAAAAGGACATTATGGATGGAAGAACCTAAATCAATTTCTCAAAATAAAAGAAGCAATCAAGGAAGACTCAAAAGACAAATGTCTTTAAGCATCAAAAGAATGCGAATAGCATGGGAACAAGGAACAAACGAATGCATATGTCTAACTTTTTCAGGATCCTATGGTGTCATATCCGATGGCAACCAAAAGACAAAGGTAAAATGAATCTCACATTTTGGCCCCAAGAGAGTTATCAGGACTTCTAAACCTGGTTACCCTACCCCAAAAGGACTACAATAAGTGTGACGCACAAAATATTACATCCCAGAAAAGTCTAACTTCTTAAAATAATCTTGAAGGATGCCTTGAAGAATTTGTTATAGTCAAGTACCATATAGTAATTTTTGTTTTGAAAATATAGTTTTTTAGAGATATGTGTTCACCAACTAGTCACCAATTGTTGCTACTGCAACTTCCTCCCCAAAATTTTACATTTTAGTGCCCCTCCTTACATTTTATTTTATTTTAATGCTTTCTTAGATAGGTTCTACTTCGTGAAATTTTATTTCCGGCTCTTAGTTTTTCTTTGATTTAAGCTGGAAAAGTCATTTCACTAAGTTTTAAAAACTCAGGTTTTTCTTCCGACGTGTTGGAAGAACTCAACGATTTTAGCCAACACATCGAAAGAACTCATCTTTTCGGTCCGACGTATTATATCAACTTATCCAGTTTCACCAATGTATCAGAAGAACTCAGCGAGTTCTCTCTGACACGGTCACAAATCACTGGCAAGTTGCTTCTGAGTTTCTTTTAGCCGAGTTTGTTTTGTTGGCTAAGTCTTGAATTTTTTTGACCAAGTGAAAACTTTTCATCGGAGAGTTTATTGAGTTTTTACGGAGTCTTTATCGTAAAATTTTCTTGAGTTTCGTAGACACTATCAACGAAACTCATCCTTTTCAGCCGACACTATCAACGAAACTCACCCTTTCTTTCCAATGCTTTCAATCAGAATGATTCTCTAAGTCTATCAAAAATTCTCGTAGAGTTTTTTCGACAGTGTCGGTGAAACTTAGATTTTACAGCCGACACTATCGACAAAACTTAGGTTCTGCATCTAACAGTGCTTCATCGGAAGACTTTTACGAGTTTTTCCAACGGTGTTTCAACGGAAGAGTTTGATGAGTTTTGCCGATAGTGTCAGAAAAACTTAGCCTTATCATCCAACACTATCGTAGAAAACTCAGGTTTTGACACCGAAGTATCAGCAAACTTGAGGAAATTTGAAGACAGGTTTTAAAAGTTAGCACCAAAATGACATTTTTCAACCCATTTTCATTTATGACTACCAACCACCACATTAATTGAAACTTTGGAATTTTTTTTGTATATAATTAACACAATGAGTTTTTACAGTTTGTTACCACAGTCATATTTTGGAAGCATCGAATCACCACTGGACACTTGGAGCTTGCGCATTGCTACACCAAGCACAATACCTGTATTGACTATTTCCAGGTAGGCACCTAGACCTATCATTTGTCTTGTTTTCTTCTAGAATATTTAAAAGACCATATGTTTGTCGATGGGGGTTTAGGGTTTTAAAAGTCACCCAGGTTGGGATTTCTATTTACTTTGCGTGACATCTTTCTCAGTGAAACACATCCATAGCCTGTAGGGTTTTATAGTAGGATAAATACTAGAAGAACCTAGAGTGGGTTGCATAAATCCCTTGGCCAAATAAGTTGTTTGTATGCCCCAAAACACGTCTAGCTTGTTTGCTCGTCCAGTATAGAATCTATTTCAACCTTTACTGAGTGGTTTGGACTAGTTTTTCAGGCCGTCCATTTAGTTGTTTCGAACCTTAGAAACTCTATGACAGAGTCACTCCAGGTCAGATGTGTCGTCATCCATGTATTGTTTAGATTGATTTTGTCAGGAGGGGAGTTTGCGGTAATAGGGAAACCCTTGGCGGATTTTAACTTCGGGGATTGCGACACTTTAGAGATTTGACCTAGGGTTTATTTTAGACTGTGTTCAGAAGGATGTTTTTCGTGCTTTCCTCCTTAGGGCCAGTGCCACCGTGTAAAAGGTTTTCATGGATCTTAGATTTGAACCAATATTTTAAAGTTCCATAAGGTGTACACAGGTTTGATCTTATTCAATCATTGTCGCGTTCTTACTTGTTATTCTCTTACCTCTGGGGAAGTTAGTGAGAAGAGGTCTCAACATTTTATTGTTTTTAAACTCTATAGGAAGTTAGCATTAATTCTTTAAAGAACCAATGATATAACTCCCAGAGTGATATATACACATGTGTTGATGAGTTTTCATTTAAGTTTCACGAACATGCACCCTTGTTGCAAGTATACAATGACTAGGAAACCTCTGGGGAATGATCTCTCTTCCCCTCATGAGACTGTTCCTAAGTAGCTAATAATGAAATGGTAAATACTGCTTTGTTTTCCTCTATCATATTAGACACTTGCTGTAATCTCATCTTTCAAAAGAATAGTGATTTTTTAAGAACAATAATTCATATATTTGTAACTTGGCTTCTCATTTCAGTTATTCCATGCTGATGTAAATGCATGATGTTTTTAATCATTAGTATTGCTAAGACATATCTTAATGTGATCATTCTACAGTTTTGGTCCTTGCCTCACACCATGGCTATGAAGAGCAGAAAGAAGAAGGATAAGGTCACAGAAGTTGATTTAGATGTGGAGATTATCTCCATGACTGAAATCATATATGAAGACACTAAAACCATCACAGGAGCTGAACATGAGTTTAAATGGGGTGATATATACCAGATGATCAAAGACCAAAATGTCTCTGATGCAGGCCTAAAAGATATTCCCTTGTATAAAAATATAAGAAAATCTGGCATCACTAAGGTAGCTACGTGCCCGGAGCTTTTCCCATGTGCTGAAGTCATTGAATGGATTCTACCCCAAACAAACCATACCACGATGATCATTTCCAACATAGAAGGGGAATATTTTGCTTCTTTTACTCCAGCCTACATAACATCAGCATGAAAATTTCTGATCCCACAAGTTATGCTAACTGATGAATGGGTCAACCAAGTAGGGTTGGATATTGTAGAATATGCCAAAAGAATGATGGTAACAGGAAGACAATTGTGCTAGAAAGTAACTAGAGAGTACGATACTTCCATCTTATTTTCCCCTTACAGGGTCATAGCCTTCATGATGAATAGGATCTTTGGTTGGGCGAATGGGAGATTGTATAAATTAAGTTGGATCCCATTAATATACTATGCAGCCTTGGAAGGCACACTTTTCAATTGGGCAGATATTGTCTCAAGTAGCTTGTCCTCATGCATATCTTCTGCATAGGGAGAGATGAATAAGGGAAGGTTGGAATTCTACATGGCCTCTTATTTGATTGACTACATCTTGTGCAGGAACTCATTCCTAGAATTCAATTGCAGTTGGGATCACACCAAGGCTCCTATATATGCTGCATACCAAATTATTTGGGTGCACAAGTATTCAAGATCTTACAAGATTATATATGAGGAGTTTCTAATGCCTTTGTATGATCTCATATTCCTTAACAAGTATGATTGCTTGTCGGACAACACCATGGAAGTTATTTGCAAATACATATATTATTATTTCTCTCAGGAAGGAACTTACCTGAGAATGTATGGAGGCTCCAGAGCCCCGTCACTTCTACCCAAAAAATTTCTATGGACTATGTAGTCCATAAGGAATCACTGAGACAATTATTCATAGACAAAGTGGGAAACTTCCTCTTTGATATGAAAAAGGCAGCATTGGAATTTACAAATTTACTAAGTTCAAAAGTGCCTCCGAATTTGTAAAATATTTGGAGAAATTTCTCTTTGGGGAGAAGAGTTTCCGTAGAGATGACGCAGAAGGAAAAAGTTGCAGAGCATTGTATGAATGTTAGTGGTCACTATGAATACTCTCATCACTTTGATAAGGATGAAGAGGTGTATAGAAATGCTAGAAACATGACCGCAGTAAGTAAACGTTTCAAGAAGAAAGGAAGCACCAGCGGGAGTAAAGGAAGCAACAACAGCACCGAGAAGCAGAAAGAAGAGATTTTGAAGCAACAACAAGAAGAAGTAGAGAAGAAACAACAGGATGAAGTAGAAAATAAACAAGCCGAAGAGGCTCAAAGGAAGAAAGATTACAAAAGGAGGCAGAAGAAATATTGAGAGAGGAAGCTGAGAAAGTAGATGTAGAATTAAAGAAGAAAGAGGAGGAAGACAAAGACAGAGAAAATTTGGACCAAGACTCATCCCAAAATGATCTGATGGATCCTCCCACTTCAAGTGGCTCAATCATAGGCATCCACGTCCCACTTGTAGAACTAAGACTCTTTCCTTTTACCCCTTCTGAGCATCACACAATGGCATGCTTAAACACTATATTTTTCGACAAGGAAAATAAAACTACTGTTAGAATATCAGAGAAAATATTAAGGGTCGACACACAACCCGATGTGGTCACAATGACTGAGAAAACCGTTGTTGAATGCACCAACCAAAACCCCAATTTCTTCCAATCTGTAAGTAAGAAGTCGTGCAAGCCAATGCGGGTAATGTTGACAAGTTGGTGGAAGATACAAAGCATTATAAAGAAAGGATGCTCAAAATGAAAGACACTTTAGTCAAAGAAAGAGGAGAAGGATGAGAGTTAAAAAGGAAGCATGAGGCTACATTATCCGAGAAGGAGAATCTCGAAAAGGAGTACCAAGATCTAGAAACTGAGAGGGATGCATTAGTGGTGGATGTGACCATTATGGAAGGGGAGAAAAAGGATTTTGAATACAAAATTGTAAAACTGGAATCACAGAAATCCGCAGCAATCCATCAAGTGGGGGAACTAAGAACCCAAGTAGAGGACTCTAGTAGTGCAGAGGGGATATTTTGAAGCTCAAATTAAGATAGCAAATGAAAGGAATTTGGACATCACTCATTTCTGTGATCAAGCCTGCATAATCTAGAGGAAAATCCATCAAGTTCAAATGAGCCTTGCAGAAGAAATATACAAGGTTTAGCCGAGTTTTCACCCTGGCTACGTGCAAAAGCACCTACCTTCCGTCAAAGGGACAGAAGGGTAGAGTTCAATGGAAACAAGAGATACAATAAACAAATAACATTAGTAACAATAAGCAAATAATGACAGCTATGCTAAAACTTAAAATAAAAGCAAGAAAATTATCCCCTTTGTTTGAAAATGGGCCACCATGCCCTGATCTTTGGATATGGGTTGTGTTGTAATCTCACAAACTTACATAGGGTTACCAATAACACACATTAAAAGCATACATACATAACATAAGCAAGAGACAAGAACAAGTAGATAGAATAATAGATTATATTATAATGAAAGGGTCCATACAATACAGAGAACCGAACTAAGTTCTCATCTGGCTCAACAACCTAATATATATGAATTACAAAGCAGTTACAAATAAATACCTGTTGGTTCAGTCAACCGACACGACCTTATGTGGCCGACCTAATCTCTAATTAGTTGGCTGATCGACTTAGTCGGCTTTACCGACTTGCTCCTCCAACATCTCCCCCACAAACAAAACGTTTCTTCGTCCTGAAGAAACAGGGAAGTACCACAATTTCTTTTCCTATCCTAAGTAGTTATTTCTGAGTTTGATCTTCATGGGCTATGAAGTCTAATGGTTGGTCTCTTCTATACACAGACTTTGACAATTGATTCAGCTGTTACTGCCAGCTGATGTTGGAATTTCGTCCAACTTTGCAGTATTTTTTGGATGGCGATGGTTAATGTAGTCAGACTTGATAATATCGACATTTTTTCTTGAATGGAAAGTTCTGCTATTCTTTCCATGTTGGGACCCATAAACTAGTCCTTTTCCTCTGCTGTTTCAAAAAGTCATTTCATCTACGGGAAGATGATGTCTAATTTTTCTAATCTTGGAATTGCTTGCTGCACCCACTGATGTGCTTGTCGCTTGTGATTCTGCAATTATGTTGTTTCGAGCACTATTTGATTTTCAATTGTGCTTCTGAGTGCTTCCTCTATGCTTTTTCTCTTCTCAAGCGCTTGGGTTTCTTGTCGGGTCTGCCGGGTTTGCTGATAGACTTGCCCATAATAAGCAGGCCAGTCTCTCAATACTTCTTCGATAATGACCAACTCCTCCATGTGATCTCGCAGTACCTTGTATGCTTCTGAAAAAGATGTGTGCTGCTGCATCAATAGTTGAGCTGCTTCTTCTTTCTGATCCTCCCTTGTGTCCTGCATCTATGCCTGTAGCATCGACACCACGCTCTCAAACAGCTGATAAGATTTTTCTAGCGGCTTGTCATTGTCAGCCTCTGTCGGTCCTGGTAGCACAGATTGCATAAGGTTTTTGCATTTGTTAAGGAACTCGACTTGTTCTTTTTCATTATTGTCGAGATCCTTACGTCTGTTCTAGCTCCTTGTCTTTGCTTCGATTTTCAGTGTTTCCAAAATTTGCCCTAATTCTCCATCCCTCAGCTTGGTTGCATCGACTGTAGTGGTCGACCCAATTTGACTGATGTGGACCATTGTCGTTTGTCCTTGATGGTCCTTTTTCTTTTTGTCTTTCTTCTTTTTGTGCTTTTGCTGCTCTGCTTTCTTTGGCACCTGTGTACCTTCAAGAGTCAAAATTGGGTTGTCTGATTGTTGGATAGTAGCAGTTAAAGGTATTTATGGTTGGGTCGGTTGGATGATTGCTGCAGTTGGTTGTGCATAGAGGGTCAAGATGCGGATGTTGTTGGTGTTAATGGTTGTGATAGAGGTGGTCCTGGTGTAGCTGGTTTGATTGCAGGTTCTGGGTTGGGGGGTGGTGGTGATGGCATTGGTGAATGGTCAAGTGTGATTGGGTTGGTGGAGATATGGTCGGGTGACAGGTTGTGGATCTGTGGGGGTGAATATTCCTGAAGGTCGGAGAACAGTTCGTCGATTTCTCGAGTTATTTCATCCATGTTCTCTCCTTCCTCATCTCTGGTCGGTTCAGAGGCTGGTGGGTGGGGTTCGGAGACTGTTGGTATGATAGATGTAGTCCAACTTGTGACAACTACAGCTTGTTTGTCGGGGTTTCTTTGAAATGTTGAACTTATTACTGCCACAGTCCTTGGCCTCTGGGGTACTTGGTCAGGTTGGGGAGCGGGTAGTCTGGATCCACCAACTTCGAACAAAGGGGATTTGGTGGAGAGATTTTTTACTGAGGTGAGAAACTTAGGTAATTTTTCAATGTATTCCTATAGGTCTCTGTCTCGATCGAACCTTTCCTTCAAGGTTTCCAGCATAGCATTCTTGCATATGTCGAGCGGGCTTATGGAAGGAGGTTCTGGAATTAGTTCTTGTGTTATTTTGGTCGGAGACGGGGGTGGAGGTGTAGACACGATATCCACAACATTTTCAGCTGTCGAAGTATTTGTGCTTTTTTCCTTCTTCAGCCGACCTTGTTGTGCCCATGCTTCGACGAATTTCTGGAACTAGGTTTCCACCAGAACTCTATTTGCTGCGACATATTCTATAATGTCACAGGCTATAGCTGCTAGCTCTTCCTCGTCTTCTAAGGACTCTGCAATGATAAGCTTGCGCTTACCCTTCCCTTGCTCCTGTTCCTGAGTTCTTTTTCTTTTCCTTGATGCTGCTATCTCCTTCGACAATTTACGTATATTTTCTTTGGTGACAGCATACTCAGGGTTTGTTTCTATGTCGTCTCCTTGCCCTTCCTATCCTCCATGATGTTGGGTTGAGATGATTATTTCTTCAAACAGATTGGTTACCTGTTGTTCTGCTTGTGTATGTTCCCTTGTTGGTGGTTTGATTATAATTTGCAGTTGAACTGTGTCTTCTGCTAGTGTCTCCTCCGACACAAATGTGTTGATGTATAATTTAAGCTGATGATCTTCTTCTTTCTCTTGGTCTATTAGTGTCTCCTCTATCGATAAGTCTATCTCTTTTTCCTTTGCTGGTATCGACAATTTTGTACCTGACTGTCGAGCTAAATCCCAAAAAATTTCTTCGACTGTCAAGTAGTATTCGAGATTATTTGCCTTTCCCTTGGCACCCTGCATGTACCATACTGCGGTATGGTCGAGTTCTAACTGGATGTGGGCAGTTTTGGGCAGACTTTGTCAGATGTTCTGGGGCACCCTCCATCTGGTCATGTGGACTTTCAACTGTTGGAACCATTTTTCTAACAACACTTTGCCTTTTGCAAGTTCCTTCATTATTCCATTTTGGGAGAACGGTTTCAATCTCCACATATAAAATTTTGTGGGTTCTTGAAATTGTTTGTCCTCGACAGGGCACGAGGAGTACATGACTATCCATATCATGAGGGATGGGAACCTTATAATCCCTCCCAACTCCTGGCATTTTTCACAGATGCCTTTGAGCATGTCGACGACATACTCATCCCATCTGTATATTTTTCCTGTGTCAGCAATGGTATCCACTGCCTCCAACATATCCAGTTTGAGGTCACTTCCTCGACCTGTCGGTGTAAGTGCAGTGGCTATGATTTTAGCCACAATTTGTGGTGTTCGTGCTTGTATTTGGCTAATCATTAGCCCTTTGGAGTTCCTGCCTGATGCTGATCCTGTTAGCTCCTCTACCAGCCCTTCTTTTATTCTGATTGGTACTGGATCTCCTTGGTTTGATAATCCAGTCAATTTGTAGATTAATTCACCGGCGATTTTGATTGGTCTGTCGAAGTAAAACCTGCCGTTGTGGTACTCGCTTATGATAAATTTCATCGCAATTTTCTTTGTGCCTCCAAAACTGGCTATGAGCGGTGCATTTATGTATTTTACAATGGTACTGTGGTTTATTTTCTCTGCGGCTGCGGTAGGCTTTTTGTCGACATAAGCCCACTCTTTAATCTCATCCCATAGTTTCACCCATGAGCCCTCTTGAACCTTAGCATTCTTGATGTTTTTGAGTCTCCTCATCAATGGTGTCTCCGCGGTCTATAGTTCTTTCGCTTTGGCTGCAGCTTTGGTTTGTTTTGGTGCCATCTTGTCGGTCTGCGGGTTGAATTTACTTTGGTATTCTTGACTTTTAGTTGTCTGGTTGCTAAGTTTCTCTCTCTGTTTGAAATGTTGTAAATGATCCTTTGGCAGTTCAGTATTTATAGTTGATGCATTTGGAATTTTTGTTGATGGGTGTATTAATGGCGGACGTGATGGTCCAACATGAATACTTGAGTTTGCATTAATGGCGATTTTATTTTGTCGCTCACAGTCATGAAGGCGTGATAGGAATTTTGAGGTCATTGGTCGATGTCGATCATGTGAGCGGTCGACAGTGTTATGTCGATGGGCATGATTTTGGTTGTCATAGTGGTGATTTCCTGTCATACTTCTTTATGTATTTCGATCCTATTTTTCTTTTTATATTTTCAGATTTTTATAGCTTTTGTTTAACCGTTATGGTCGGTTTTTTTTTTCAAACTTGTTTAGTTTCTGTACCGTTTTAGTTGGCCACCATTAACAAGTTTCTGAAATACTATGCCTTGTAATTTCCTTAGCCAGACTGATCTGTTGGCATGTATCTCTTCGACAACATAGGGTCCCATCCATTCTGTATGTAGATTTTTGGGTTTTCCTTTTACCCAACTGTTGTATAGTAAGGCGAGGTCTCCCACTAACATGTTTTTGTTTCTAATGTTTCAATCGTGCCATGCCTTTTGTTGTTATTTCTATATTTCCTGATGTTGTATTGTGATTAGTCGGTGTTCTTCAAGTTTACTTAGTTGGAGTAGTTGGTCCTTTCTTCCTTGTTCGACATCGACGTGTAAAATCTCTGCGATAATAGGTGTCTTTTGTCGAAAGTGTAGTGGAACTACTGCTTCTTGTTCATAAACTAGTCAAAATGGTGTTCAGTCAGTTGAATGCTTGTATTTTGTTCTGTATGCCCATAGTATTGTAGGTATATTTTCATCCCAGTCGTCCTTGTCGATGTTACATATTTTTGTTAATCCTTTTTTTAATGTTTTGTTAAATGCTTCAATTGCTCCATTCGACTGAGGGTGGTAAGCTGTACTCCGACGGTGGTCGATTTGGAACTGATCTGTTAGTGTTTTAATAGTTTTATTAATGAAGTGTGTTCCTTGGTCACTGATTAGGGTTAGTGGACATCCAAATTTGGTAATGGTATTCTCATAGATAAACTTAGCAACTATCTCACTAGAACATGTGTCGACTGGTTCTGCCTCTGCCCATTTGGTTACATACTCAACTGCAATTATTATGTACCTTGCACCTGTTCTTTTTGCTAGTATGGGAAATGGTCCTATGAAGTCAATAGCCCTAATTTCAAATGTCAAGCTTGGGTTTACTGATATCAGGGGCATTTCTGTACTAGGCAGGGGTCGACCCAGCCGTTGACATCTGTCACATTGGCTTACAAAATTTTTGTAGTCTTTGTAAAGTGTCGGCCACCACAACCCTGATTGTTGGATTTTCTTTGCAATTGTGTCTGCTTGGAAATGTCCTCCGGCAGGTCCATAATGTGCTTCATACATAATATTATTTCTTTCATATTCTAGTACACACCTTCTGAGGATGTCGTCTAAACCCATTTTATATAGGAATCCATTTATGAGACTATATGGTGTAGCTTTCATGGCTAAGATTTGTTTCTTATTCGTATTCATGCCTTCTGGTGCTTTCCCATTTTCTAAGAACTGTGCTATTTCCTCCAATTTTGCTGGGATTGCTTCTATTCGAAATAGATGTGCATCCGGCAAGTCATCTTCAACTCCTGTCGATTCCTCTCTTGTGTCGATTCGAGATAAATGGTCGAGACCGAAATTTAACTTACTTGGTCTGACGATGAATTCGAATTCTTGGAATAGAAGTAGCCATTGACAAATTCTTCCATGGTGTAGAGGATTATTTACGAGGTATTTTAGTGCTTGGTGGTCGGTGTAAAAGATAAATGGATTAGCTAGTAGGTAGTGTCGATATTTTTGTAGTGTGAATACCATTCCTAATGCTTCTCTTTCTGTTGTCGAATAGTTTCTTTCAGCTTCATTTAGTTTTCTGCTACTGTAAACTATAGGGTAGTCCATTCCATCATCTCCTGGTTGAGTTAGGATTGCTCCTATTGCTAGCCCTGATGCGTCGATGTGTACATGGAATTTGGTTGACCAGTTTGGAAACCTTAGGATGGGTGCTTCAACTAGCTTTCTTTTTTCAAATGATATGTTGCACTCCTCTGTCTAGTCAAACTCCTGATCCTCTCTTAGCAATTTTTCCAGTGGGTATGTCATATCTGAATAGTGTCTTATGAATTTTATATAATATCCTATATGACCAAGTAGTACCCTGAATTTTTTTGGATTCATCGATGGTTTTAAGCCGAGGATGATTTTTATTTTTGCGAAATCGACTTTAATACCTTCTTTACAGACAATGTGTCCTAACAATATCCCTATAGGGGTAAAAAATATACACTTCTTTATGTTCAAAGATAACTGGATTTGCCGACATCGTTCCAACATAAGCCTTAGCCATTTATAGTGGTCTTTCAGTGTAGAGTATATTGTCCAATCGTCAAAATATACTGCCATTGTTTTGTAAATGTACTCCTGGAATGTTTTAACCACAATCCTTGAAAAGACTGTAGGTGCATTTTTAAGTCCAAAAGGCATAACCCTATAAGCAAATGAGCCAAATTCACACACGAATGTTGTCATTTTCTGATCTTCTTTGGCTATTGGTACTTGATTATAACCTGAGAATCCATCTGTAAATGAGTAGCATTCATGTCCTACGACCTCATTTAAGATTTCATCTGCATAAGGAGTTGGAAATGGGTCTGTTAGTGTAACTTTATTGATTTCTTTGAAGTCGACACAGATCTTTAGCTTGGTTGGATCATGTTTCTTTGGTTGAACCACCATTGGACTTGCCCATTCTAATTGGTCAATAGGGTAGATAATACCTGCTGCAAGCATGTTATCAATCTCCTTTTCGACTATCTCTTTGTATTTATGAGCTAGCTTATATGGTATTTTCTTCACAGGTCGAACATCAGGTTTAATGGCGATTTTCATTTCACCCATTTCATGGACTAAACCTTTGAGATCTTTATAATCTCTGGCAAATACATCCTAAAATTCTTTTAATAAGTTCACTATTTCTGTTTTCTGTGCTTCAGTCCAGTAGTCTCCAATTTTTTCTATTTTTGGTTGATCATCATTTGATATGTCAACTTCTTTGATTTTCACTTTAGCGTCTAACCATTCAGGGGCTTTTGTCTCATTGATTAGTCGAATCCCTTCTTTAAACTGTGAAAATGTAGCAGGAAAGTCTGCTCCAGTCATTTGGTCGATGTCTTCCTTGTCGGTTGTCTCAAATTTGAGTACTGTGCGAATTGGTTTTGTTGTTTCGGCATGGTTTGATTTCCATCTAAAGCTTTTCCCTTCCGAATTTTCATTTTCCATTTGTAGTCTTGTTGACTGTGGAATTGTCTCAGTTTGTATATTATTGCATTTTGTTTTCGATCGGTCGTGTTTTAGGGTTTTTTTTCTTTCTGTCGGTTGTACAAATGCTTTGATCTATTTTGTTGTTTCGACCAAATTCTCATTTTGTGGTACAAAGTTGAAATCTTTAATAAAGTTCTCTTTGATTTCATTCCATAGGAATGTTTCACCTAGAGCTTCTTCCATTTTGTACCATTTGTTTGGTAAGTCGGAGAGTGTTGATGGGAATAGGTGTGGCCATATACGTTCATGTTTATATCCAAGTCTTCTCCATTCTTTTTCACATGTCTTTATGTGGTTTTATAGATCTTGTCCTTGGGTAAATATAGGTATATGAGCCTTGTCGGTCAACTTCTTTCCTCCAAATCTTTCTACAAAATAAGTCAAAGCTGTTTTCCATATCTGTAGTCTTGACTGATGGGTATCCCACCATCTAGCAGCTTGTCCTGTAAAAGTTTCCACTAAGCTTTGTAGTCGACCATGCTTGCCAATGTTCCTAGATACTTTCTCTACGTGCATAACTGGTGATTCTCTTTCTTTATATCTTGGGATTTTTGTGATATTTATATTTGTTGGTTTCAAGGTGGGATATTCCCTATTTTCCTTCTCAAATATTTTTGGGATGATGGACACCACAAAGCATTGTCTGACTGGTTTCTTCTGTACTTTTTGAATGGTCCAACATCCTCTTGCTTTTGTTTCATAGTTCTCAACCTCCCAATCATATAGTTCTGCGTCTGAATTGTATCCTACTGAGTCTTGGTTTCCTAAGTAAAGTTCACCATAAATATTAGGTTCTATGTAATCTTCATTATTCTGTATCTGATATAGTTGTCGGATGTCAACTTCTTCATCAATTGGTTCTGTCCAAGGTTCTCCTTGGGATGGGTGGATACGTACTATGAATTTTTGTCCATTCCCTTTTAATTTTATTCTTTATTTGTCTAAGGATATCGAGGCTTTCATTTTTCTCCCCCAAGGTTGACCTACTAACGCTGGGAAGGAGTTGGATCCTTCCTTAGGTTGATATTCCTTTTATCGTTGTGTCGACATTTTTCCAGACTCCAATAGGTTTAATTAGGCCTTGGTCGGCTAGTTTCAAGTATATTCCTGACTCGTATAATCGAGGTCTGCCTAACTGTTCCCATGTGTCTTGAGTCATAATATTTACCTGTGATCCAAAATTGAGCACAACTTGTCGGACATGGTATCCTTCAATTTCCAAGTCAACAAGTGGGTCGGCATCACTTTTATCTTTTTGGTTTAAACTACAAATAGTCTTTGTTTGTTTTTCAATGTTGTTGTTGTGTTTTATTTTATACAACAAGTCGATGAATTGAGATACTATTTTATCTTTTTGTACTAAGTGTATTAACTCTTTTACTGTGTTGTGTCGGTTGTCATTAGCTTCTTCTTGTCAGGTAAGTTCTTTAAATACATTTGTTGCATCTTTATATATATATTTTTTTCTTTAACTGGGTCAGGATAAACAGTCTTTTATTTTATTTTGCTTATTTGTGGGTTATCATTCCCAATTTTTGTCCCTTGTCGGGTTACTATATGCAGATTCTTTGTATTAATTATATCATGTTTTTGCACACACGACAAGACATTAACATTTTTTTTCTTATTTATTTTTTCAAGCATGGTAGGGAAATCCTCTAATGAGTGATCCGCTACTCCACAACTAGTACAAAATTTTAAGTCAGTTCTGTCCTTGTATGGACAGTCTACATATTAGTGTCCTTCCTTGTAACAGGTGAAACATTAGATGGGGCGATGTGGTCGGTTGTCTCAATTCCTGGAGAACCGACCTTGACTTCCATATCCTCCACGTCAATTGTCAAAGCGACGTTTGTATCGATGACCTTCGTATCTTTAATTATTCTGGTCATTTTGTTCATTGTTTCATTCAAGGATACTTTTAGGGGTGAATTTTAGCCCAGTGGGCTATTTTCCCCTATTTTCCTCCCAAAAAAGATTCACCATTTTGCATTTTTTGAAGCCCTTTTTCGCCCAATTTTGATGGGGTAAAATTGTTTCATCCTAAAAATCGCCAAATTATTATATAAACGATATAAAATCCTTGGAAATTAACTTTTTTTTTGAAAAATATCGCCAATCATTTTATAGTTGGCATTTTAAGAATTGGTAATATTCGCCAACATTTATACACTTTTAAATAAGTAGGGTTCCTTAAAATCATCCATGGTTTTGTTGTTCATTGTTCTGTGCGACTGCATTACTCTAATAGTCTGCGTGATAGTTCTGTCGATTTTTTACGTTTAGATGGCAGTTGGTCGTGGCATGATTCTTTGTTTCGCAGATAGTGCACCAGGATGCTTAGTCGTTTTTCATATTAAACGAGCAATCTTTTGTCGCGTGATCGCCATGGTCTTGGCAAATGTCGTAAAAAAACTTTGTTTGCACAAATGGAATGTCCTATCAGCTGATATCCTGTTGACAGCTGTATTTTGAATGTCCAGCCATTGAACATTTCGTGCACCAGATATCCTGACTCTTAAGGTTTATCTCTTTTAATGATTTCTGCATGATCTCAAGCTGTTCCTCCAGTCTATGATCTGTGGGGTATACTGGAATATCTTCATCCATTTCTACTTGTAGAGATTTAGTAAGCGCATATTCATAAGTTTTGAATGTCTCCAGACTTATGTGCCGACGAATTTTCTGTGACAGACCTGCAAGAAACCATTGGATTAATAGTTGTTCATCAATGACATGATCCAATTGGCTGAGAAGGTCTTTCCAGCATTTGTCATAGTCGCGGACAGTTTCTCTTGACTTTTGTGATGTTGTCTTCAATTTCTTAGCTGCCAGATGTTTTGCATCTGGAGTTTTAAAGAATGACAAAAATTGTGCTTTGACTTCTGCTTTAGTTGCTCTGGGGGTTCTTTTAGAAAAGGTCATATACCATGTTAATGCCCTTTTTTGTAAGGCACCAGCAAACTGTGCTATCTGTATGTCTTCATCTGTGACTTGGTTTTCCTCCCATGTTGATTTGCAGACGAACCAATGTCATCTGGGATCTTTGTCGCCCTCATATAGAGGGATGTGTGCTAACCCGCGACCCATGTCGGAGTCACTGTCATTTTCTTCTTCAGGAGGTGGCGGTGGTGGGGATAGTTGGATGTTTTGTTTATTTCTTTGTGCAGAACTATTGTCGACCGAACTCTTGTTTTCGTCAGTCGTCTTAGTTGTTGTTTCTTCTTCAACAAGCAGCCGGTTGGGGTCGAATTCTCCTGTCGATGTCCAACTGCAATTATTTGTCTGCAACTCCAAATTTTCTATACTCTCCAAAGCTGTATTTGGCAGGGGGGGTGCTCCTTCGTGTGTTGGGTAAAGTAAGTGGATACTTCGGTTGGAGGGTAACGCTTGAAGCGTGACCCAATTTCCTTCTTTTGGTTGACGAATAAGTAGATGATTATCATCATTTTTCTCATCGTCTAGTCGAATCCAAATACCAAAGTCACCAGCTCTTAGTCTGAGGTCCTCTTCGACAATGGTTTGTATCCTGGTACCCGGATTCATTGGAGATAGAGGTCTTACCTCCTGGGGAACTTATATTTGGAGAGATTCTCGTTTCTCTATCCACAAATCTTCTTCCATAGGGGATGCTTCTTCTTCCATTCCTTCTTCTTGTCATTCATGACCCGAATATGGTGGATTTCACTCTTGACCTGTCACCCTAGTACCCATTTCTCTTTGTAGCGCTATAGCTCTTTCTCTTTTTTCTTCCCTTCTTTGTAGCCTCTTCTCCCTCTCTATTTTCTATAAGTCCGTCATACCTTTATGTGACACTGTCCTTTCGATTTAATTTTTAGGATGACTTCTCATTGCTGGTAAATGGTATCTCTTTGGTCGACTAGAATCCTCTCCACTTTACCCCGACATATGACCAGCTACCCCCCCATTGCCTACCCGACGCTTTAGAAATCCTGGATAGTTCTATTTACTTGCTTAGGAAGTATTCCCACTCCCTTTCGGCAATGAATTTCTCCTAGTTCTTTTGTTTCTCCGCCTAGTTAGTATTTTGTGGTGGTTCACGTAGTAATGGACATGGTTCAACAATATGACCCACTCCTTTTTCTATTAGGAATTTAAACAGCAAGGTCGGTAAGGAGCACATGAACTGTTCGGTAAGGTCTGTATAGAATTTCTTCTAAATGACTTCTACCGAAATTCTTTCCTCTATAGCTTGCTCCTCGCAGAAATCGTCGATGATATTTTCAAACCACTCTGACAGGTTTGTCCATCCCCCTCGAATCAGTTTGTTTAGCAGCTGTTGGTCTTTAGTCTCTTTTGGATTTTTCATCCAGAAGTTTCTTCAAAAGTTGGGGTACCGATTCTAGAAATTTCTCATGAGTCTTGGTAAAGAAACTTTCTTTTGCTTGAGTAGTCGTTAATCTGTTTCTTCATGTGTAATTTTGCAAGTAGTTTGCTATTTTACGCTCCCACCAGTCCTTAATCTCCTATTCTGATATCATCTGCTTGTATACATCTCAGACATGTACTACCGGCAACGGAACCAATGTTGTAATCTCACAGATCACATAGGGTTACCAATAATACACATTAAAATCATACATACATAACAGAAGCAAGAGACAAGAACAAGTAGGTAGAATAAAAAATTATATTATAATGAAAAGGTCCATACAATACAGAGAACCGAACCGAGTTCTCATCTGGCTCAATAGCCTAATATATATGAATTACAAAACAATTATAAATAACTACCTGTTGGTTCGGTCAACCGACATGGCCTTATTTGGCCGACCTAATCTCTAATTAGTCCACTGATCAACTTAGTCGGCTATGGTTCTAGTCGGCTTTACCGACTTGCTCCTCCAACAGGCCACCTCTCCACAGGATGGATGGTATGGAGGATGCATCAATGCATAGGATGGGGAATGGCGTGGCTATCAGATGATGGTTGGATGGCGTGAGTATTTTGAGAAGAGTGGGTTCTCAATGTACTCACTGATTTGAATAATGAAAAAAGAGCATAAGAATCTTGTTGATGGGGACCTCCACCCTATTTTTATAATGATTTTTTGGCCTTTTCTCTCTTTTAGGATTTTGGAACCCTATTTAGGTTTTTTTTAGCCCCCTTTTATGTGTTTTAGCTCTTTTTGGGGTCGTTGAGCCCTTTTATGGGTTTTTAAGCCCTTTTATGGGTTTTTAGGCCCTTTTTAATGTTTTTTGAGCTTTTTGAGAGAGAATAAGGTTAAACCATAAGTGTGGAGGTCAAAAATGAGGGAAAAATGATAAGGGAATGATGTCTGTATATAGTTTAGGCTATGCAGAGCTAGTTGAGAAATTTTTTGCGTTAACAGATTGCCCCCTAATGTGTGAGGTCAGGAGCTCATCGTATGGCTGACAGGCATCATAGGATCATGGGGATAGTGGAGAGACCTGCGAAGAAGTGGCGCTTCCTCGATCGAGACACGGTGGTCCAAGGAACTCATCAATAAGGTTAATAAAACCAGGATACATGGACCTCTGGGTTTATCCTCTGGAATAGATGTGTTTTCATCAACAGAGGGAGACTTGCAAGTAATCAAGGCAATAAGGTTTTCTTAACTAGAAGCATGAGGGTGATAACCAAAGAGGTGGGACAATTTGGAGACTAGCACACTGAATGGGGGAACAAGGGAAGGGGGAGTATGGGGGACTCAAACTCCTTTGTTCAGAGTATGACGGTAGGGCTGACCTGGTAGCAAATGAAACTGACTCATGGGAGAGGGATCATAACTGTAATACCGGGAATGTAACTACAGATGGGAAATACTAGGGGAGGTAACTTGGATTATTGATATCCATGGGATCTATGGAAGACTCATCGCATAATACTTTGAACAAAGGCAACCCAATGGGAGAATGTTGCCAAATTTTAATATATGGGGTGGTGCCTTTACCATTATGACATGATCTCGTGGTTTTTTAGCAAGCCCGAGAAAGTAAATGCTCGATGGTGTTTTCAATTTTAGAGAGTCTGAAAACAGGAAGAAGAATCTAGTGGGGTCTCTTTTTCATTGATAGTCTCCTGTGTCCGAAAAATGATAAAAGTGTACATAGGAGAGCTCGCCCACCCTTTTTGGGGGATAGGATACTTCTTTACCATTGGTAGTTCAAGTAGGTCGAAAAAGGTTAAAGCAATGACTGGACGATCATTTAAATACTTTTATGAGCATGAAAGAAACCGATTTTGCTTGGTAATATTTTCTTGATGAGAAGGCTGGAAAAGAGCTTAAAGACAACCCATGGTGAGATTTTTCGTAAAGTTCAGTCCTAATGACCGAGAAAGCATAAAAGGATGCAAAGGAAAACATTCCTCACTTGAGTGTGTCGAGGTGGTCCTTTTCTTATGGTATTCTACATAGTCCACAAAAGGAGATAAACGAGGATATGTATATGCCCTTTCAAATAATTTAATGAGCGTGAAAGGAAGCAAGCACTCTCAACAATATTTTCATTCGTTTACGAGTTAGAAAAGAGATTAACAGAAACTCCATAATGGAGACTCACATGGTGGTACACAAATCAATGTAGCTTCCATGAATTTTCCCGAAAAGTCATTGTGAAAGCACAAGAAAAGGATCTCGTCAAAAGATAGAGGATAGAAAACTAAAATCGATGATATAAACGACGTCCCAAATGGACTCTGGATGGATCTGTAGTGCTTGAAAGAAAAATAGACCCAATGAGGCCTATAAACAAGGGGGGACCACATGACATGTGTCATTGTTACTGTTCAGTGCTGAGTTGGAGTGGAGGACCCAAGACTTCTTTCGCTGATTTATGCCGATTCGACCGGTGTTTTTCTGATCTGCGACTTGCAGGTAAGAGTACATGTCAAAACTGTCCTTTCCAATGATTTAGTTTTGTGGTTTGGTCACCCAGTGGCCTAGGATGAACTGAAAGGGGTTTTCGGTCTGGGTCACGCTTTTCTAGGCAAAAGTCACAACCTAGGTCCTACTGTTCACCCAAACAATCGTGACCCAGTCACACCTGTCAAGGGGACAGGTGTGACCTCGGTCGCAGTTGTTCATCCAACAAGCGCGATTGAGTTGCAGTTGTTCGGGCATTAAATGCAACTGGGGTCACAAAAATTTTCTGAAAAGACGTGACTTCATCCCTAGGATGAGTTTGACAGAAATGTATTTGTTGTGCAGGATGGTTCGACCAGTGTGGCATGAGTGGGATTGTAAGGACTTGTGGAGGAAATCCATGAGGAACATGGGTGTGAAGGATACACTAGCTTGAAGTGGATTGCTCAAGTACATGTAGGTTTCCCCGATGCAGACCTTGCTACTGTTACTAGAGACTTTGGTGGATTTTTGGGATACTGGGGCAGAGTGCTTCATCATTCAAGGGCGAAATCTTAAGATTATGTTGCATGATATGTACTTTTTGAATGGGCTCCCCATGCTGGGAGTGATTGGCGAGATGACACCAAAGCTCTCACACGGGGAGACTTTGGATGATCTCTGCAAGAGGCACTGATATGTCTCTGCTTATTTGTGTGGGTTGTATATTTTGATATGCGACATTGAGAGTCTCTCGATTTGGACTGTTGCATCGATGGTGTTGCGGATATTGGGTTCGTCTAGGACCCACAACATCTCCGGGGGGAAGCTCCAGATTGTGGAGCACGTGATGGCGGGCACCTACTATGGGTGGGCCCATATGTATCTGACTGTGGTTCGGCGTGCACTGAACCGTGCTAGGACTGTGGGAGGGGATTTATTTTTCTCTTCATTTTTGTGCTCCTTCTTCTTTGAGAGGTTGCCGACCCTTTTCCCACACTTAGCAGTGCGGGATGGTGGGTCTTAGGAGCCTTGGATGCATCGATGGAGAGAGATGATGGTATGTGAAGGATGAAGCTTAGTGGGCCATTTATTTACTTGAGAGATGCTTGCACAATGGAATCATCTTCCAGTCCTCATTGAGGACTACCCATACGCAGGAATGGACTACAGGGGAGACACTAAGTTGCCTCGAACTCTAGGACAGGCCTGGGGACCAGATGGTATGTATACATGATGTTTTATGTGTTTACATTCATATTTAGTACACTAGCTTAGTGGTATCTAGTTTGATGTTTATGACAGATACTGATGATGTACCGTGTGTATGTATAGATGCTGGACCACGACTGCCCGTGGGTTACGAGCGATGGAGGGGGAGGATGGAGGGGGTGGATCCACCTGCTCCTGGGCCCCGGAGTACCTTAAGGTCGCTCTGTCATGTCATTTAGTGTTTTTTGGATGGTGTGACCGATGATGGTTGGCATCATTTAGATGATAATCAGATTATTTCTTGTTACCGTCCTCCTCCCAAGTGGATTCATATAATGAAGAGGATCGTAGTTGGGGCATAGTACGTTTAGGAGGCGGCCCAAGGTGACGCTCCGATGGAGGATGAGGATAGATCCAGTGAGGAGGAGGAATAAGAGGAGGAGATAGAGTTATAGGACCAAGATGAGGAGTCTGATTCTAACTAACAGCTAGTGGAGCTGCCCCTAGTGTGGTGGTGTACAAGGATTTTTGTATCGATATGTATATTCAACGAAGAAAGCTTTTGCAGCTTCTCACTTTGTACTGAACATTTTATGACATGATATATATATATATATATATATTTGTATGCACGTGGATGCACCTTTTTATGGTTTTTATGTGAGTCTTTTTATGATGATGATAAAATTGCCTAGATGATGTATGTTAGACATGTATGCATGTTTTTATATGATTATGCATGATGTATTTTCTTGATTCCCTATATGCGGTGATGAATATGCCATTCTAGAACATCATTAGCCATTTGGTCTGCTACACTATTGAGGTTTTTGGGAACATGTATGAATGCGATGGATTCAAAAAATATGACCAACTGTTTAGTGCAGAGAAACTTTCTAAAAGGGCAAGGATCACGTACCCGTTAGCGGTTATTCAACTGGTATACAAGAAGTTGGGAGTCTAAGAAGACATTGAGGTGGCGAATACCCAATTGGAGGAAGGCGACCAAGAGACCAGTGACACCATCATACTCATCCTGATTGTTGGTAGAAATTCCAACACACATTTTGTCGATATGGATCAACTCGTGTGGTGTGGAATAGATAACCCATGTAGTCAAGGTGAGATTTGGACACCATCTTCTTGCTCCATCAGAAAATACAGTGTAGTGACGTGAGCTAGGATCCATCTAGAGTAGTCAAGGAAGCAAAGTGTAAGACTCATTTTAAGAACGGTGTAAAACAAAAAAGGAAAAAAATAATACAAGTGACTCATGGAGGTGACCTCGGGCGTAGAACCTCTTGAGGTATATCCCGTTGTGGGGATTTTCCAAGAGGCGGCCATCCGAGTCAGCTAAAATATATGCCCCCTTTCCAAGGAAGCGATGGATGACATAAGGGTCGTACCACATGGATTCGAACTTCCATTTTCCTAACTTGTTGTTGGCTTGGTCATAGACAAGGACTAGATCACCTTCGCTAAAGGTGCGAGGGTGCACATGGGAGTCAAAATGTGATGTCGACTGGGTTTGGATGCTTCTATGGTTTGGAGAGAAACATGATGGTCCTCATTGGTTTGTTCAAGCAGGAGGAGGAGTTCTTCTAGAGGCAAAGTGTCGGGAAGGATTTCTACGGCGAGGCGAAGCGATGGCATCTGACACTCAATGGGAAGCATTGATTCAACACCGTGGACCGAATGGAAAGGGGTGAAGCCAGTGGCGGTCTTCATGGATATACAGTAGGCCCATAGGGTGGAAAATAGCATATGGTTCTAATTAGTTTGATGGTTTCCCACCATCCGCTGGAGCATGGTTTTAATTATTTTGTTGATAGCTTCAACTTTCCCATTTCCCTGAGGGTAGTAGGAGGATGAGTATTAGTGCTCAAATTTCAACATGGTTGAAAGTTCTGTTCAAATTGCATCTTCGAAATGGCTCACATGGTCTGAGACTATCTGTTGGGGAACACCGAAATGTGAAATGACATGGTTGAAGAAAAAATGCGCTGCCATGCCAGCTTTGCAATTGAAGGTGGGCATGGCCTCGACCCATTTAGTGAAATAATCGACAACCATAATAATGTATTTCTGACAACCGACCAAGGGAGGATTAATTATCATGAAATCGATCTCCCACTTGTATAAGGGACCAACTGTGACTACGAGATGTAAAGGCATGGGGGGATTCCTTGCTTTTGGAGAAAACAATTGACAACTGTGGCAGTGTTTAACCACCTCGATGCAATCAGCGAAAATGGAAGTCCAAAACTAGCTGACACATAGAATCTTCTGAGCAGTCTGCAAACCAAAGAGTTGGCCACCGTAAGCTCCACTATGAAATGCATTAAGGACCAGTTCATCCTCGTCATGAGTGAGGAAATGACGTAATATGGTATCGACACCATGACGGTACAAAACATCCCCAATAAGGATATGGTGAGCAGCTTGGTGTCAAATGTGCCGTCTATATTTGCTGTTTAGATGAGCCTTGAAATTTTGGGTGCACAAGTATAGGAGAATGCCCCCATACCAAGGATATTCCATGGAAATGACAAATAAGAATCTATCAGGAAGGTTGATCGTGATCGGTGGTGATGCAGAAAATGAGGGTAGGTATGTCTTCAGTGTATCTAGCGCCAAATATTTGGTGCTTTTCAGGGTGATGAATTCCAAGTCAAACTCCTCGAGGATGACAATCCAATTTTCTGCACGACCTTGTAGGGGGTGACGGCTCAAGAGGTGCCACATAGGGTTGGGATTAGCCACTACTCGAGTATGGTTTGCGATAATGTAATGGCGCAAATTTTGGACCAAGAATACAATGGAAAGGGCCATCTTTTCTTTAGTCAAATATCGTAGGAGGGGACCGGTCAGCTTCTAACTAACATAGTAAATTACATGATCTTGACGAGAATCATCTTCCTAGATCAAAACTCCAGTGATGGAATTTTCGGAGGCCGACACATAGAGGATGAGTCCTTGGTGAATTTAGGTGCAGATAGTAATGGAGCATAATCAAGAGCTTGATTTAATGTGTCAAATGCATCTTGTGCATGCTGATCCCAAACAAATGGAATTTTTGTATGAAGCAGACACAAGAAACCGTGGGATTTTGTCGCATATGCCGGTATGAAGCGACAAAGGAAGTTAGCCTTTCCTTGGAGACTCTGTAATTGGCTCAAAGTCCATGGTGAGGGTAGGTAGAGAATGGATTGAACTTTAAGAGGTTCAACTACAATCCCTTTGTGGGAAACAATGAACCCAAGAAGGCAGCCCACTGGGAAACAAAAAACACACTTGAGAGGGTTCAAGCAGATTTTGTACTTGCGACATTGCAGTAAGACTTGTCACAAGTCGTCTAAGTGTTGTGAGCACTTTTGTGATTGAGCAGTGAGGTCGTCTAGATAGAACAGTATGATGTGAACAAGGTCGTGGAAGCAGTATGTCATGGCGCGCTAGAAAGTGGCTCCAGTGTTTTTGAGTCCAAAGGTAATCACTCGATATGCAAATGTGCCCTAAGGGGTTGTAAATGTAGCCTTGTATCGATCTTCCTTCTGGATATGAATTTGGTTGTATCCGGAGAAACCATCCATGAAGGAAAAGACCTCATGTCTGGCGCATGCGTCAATTATTGGTCAATAAAAAGAGTTGGGAAGTTGTCTTTGGGACATGCCAAATTCAAATCATGAAAATCTGTACAGACGCGATGGTACCCTATTTTTTATTCACGGGAACATGATTGGAAACCCAAGTGGTATACAAGATAGGGTAAATGAAGCCTGTTGTGCACAGCTTCTTAATCTTGGCCTTGACCATGATGACCTTTGAAGGGTGAATGGGTCGGTGTTTTTGATGCACATGCACCACATAAAGCCACGTATCAATGTGATGTTCCACTATGGATGGATCCAATCCGAGCATATCGGTGTAGGACCAAGCAAAGATGTCATGAAACTCCTGAAAAAGTGCTTTGTAAGAAGCAACTTTCTCAAGGGAGCGTGATGCTCTAAGTGTGATTTATCAAACAACCTTCGAGTTGGTTGAGATATTGACCTTAATTATGGGTGAAATGTTGGCCATATTGCCTCATTCAAAGGCATCGGGAGTTGGGATGGGTTCTTTTAACCAATCCACCTTGCCATGGATGAAGTCCTTGGTCTGTACTGAATATTGATTTGATGTTGACGAAGGTTCCCCATGGATGAAGAAAGCGCGATGGTGCATGTCATCCCAAGGGTATTCAGGAGAAGACAAGGATTCAAGGATATCCTTGCCATTGCTGAAATAATGATTGGATAGATCTGAGGGATATTCTATGGCTACAGAGATGGAAGGGTCAGTGGAGCTAGACACCATGTAAATGGTTGTGGTGTTTGAGGAGGAAACCGGCGGGTGAATCTCCTCGATGAAAGTGATCTTGGACTCACGAGAGTGCTTTCAAATATCATGAAGGATAGAACAATACTCGAACAAGTCTGGGCAATGGTGCGAATAATGGTCGTATAATCTGCAAATCATGCACAAATGGTTGGTCCTTAAAGACTTATTCTTGGTCACTAGTGGAGTTGAGATGTTGACTACTAGAAGGCCTTCGGTTGTATCCATGGTGTCTATGTGCATGTGCAGGATAGGTATCTCTCGGAAGTTCTAGGTTGCATGTCCATGGACATCACACAAAGCGTAAGGTGGGGTTGGCTGAGGCTCAACAGCTACTTTGGTGGTTTTTCCTCGAGTCCTCTTTGGAGGAGGTGGGGTTGGTGTAGTAACAGAAGGTGTTTTCGATGGGCCAAGAGAAGGGTGTGACTCCATCTCAATAGGCTGGATGGGGGTCAGCACAAACTGGGGAATTGAGGTGGATGGTTTAAGGTACCACACATGAATCCCCATCGTAAATTTTGGTAGATTTAAATTAGCCATAACATGCTTACTCATGATGCCAAATGGTGGGAAAAGGAAGGGAATTCTATGGATTGGGAGTGAGGCCCGATAATTTCCTGGTGATTGCATTTGAGGTTGTGGTTGTGGTAGTGGTGTGGGATGAATGGTGTTGGATGAAAGAGTGCACAAATACATTATGCTGCTTGACTCTGGTGGAGGGGGTAATGATGGGAAGGAAGATGTCATAGATGTGTCGACGAACAATCCTGGGCCTATGACCGATAAGGAAGGGATGGCGATGTTGTCGATGGAGGTATCAATGGTTCGTATGACATGGTTTGGTGTGGCTGGCCCCTATGGATCATAGTAAGTTAATTGTTACATCATCATGGTCTTCCCATCATGAGGGAACATCATAAGGCGAAAGACGATGGATGCCACAACTCTCATGGCATACATGTAACTACGTCCGAGAAGGAGGTTATAATCAAGTTGAGCGTTGACAACCTCTATGTCAATCAAAACCATCTTACCAGCTAATGATATAGGGGCATTCAGAAGAATTCCTTAGGATTTAGTGGAGCGACCGTCATAGGTGTGAAGGGAAGTGGTGGATGGTTGGTGTCACATGCCCCAATTTGCAAAACATTTTATGTTTTAAGAGACATTATGATATATTTTATTATAAAGTTCGTAATTAATGACCAATTGGGGTCAAGGATAATTGAATGTAATTGCTGAATATTTAATTAATAAATAAATGAAAAATGAGGCAACAACTTAGGGGAGCTGTTAAATGAGTGTTTTACTGGTCACTTGGTGGAGAAGGATGGGTTGAGAGAAGATTGACACTTGGAAACATCCTCAAACTACTTCTATCCATTGCAGGAGGAAATTTCCCTATTTTTGTGGTCATGTTCCCCAAGAAAGTGGAACAAGAGCAGGTGGCTCATTAAGTGAAAATTGAACCAAAATACCTAAGCATACTAATAAAACTTCCCATTGAAGATAGCTGAGGCTGCTCATTCTTGACTTATGAACATTCTGAGTGAATGGAGTGCAGAAGAAAATTCGATGGAGGGGACTAGATGAAGTATGTTTGAGTGGAAAAGTGTTGAAGACCTGAACTAGTGCAGCTATTCTAAGCTAAGTTCATACTGCTGCATGCAGAATTGTCTTACTGTTGAACACTCAGTAGATTTGCAAAGGATTACTAAATTAAATCTCTCACCTAGTACTTCTACCAGGTGTACCAGGAGATAAGCTCAGGGGTCTTGAGATTTGCAGTCTAGGTTTTCTCCAGGAGTTGGTTGGGAGGAACAAGTTCCTTAAGTTGTTGTCACCTCATCTACTTTTCCAGGTTCTACTTGATTTATCTAGCTATCTAAACTATTTAATGTTATCTGGAAAGTTTGAGTTAAGCAATGAAATGTTATGTTTCTATTCTGTTGCTGCTAGGGTTAGTTAAAAGAAATAATTTCACTGTTAAAAGATTGTGAAATTAATGGATTAAATAGATTTGGGTAAATGATTAGAACTTATAGTTTAACTGATAGATAGAAAGAAAATACTTAACTGTATTTTTCCACACATTTTATAAAGGTAGTACTCTAGTATAGTAGGCTAGATTAACTCCAGATAAAGAAAATGAATAAAGTATACATGAATGTGATTTATTACTTTCCACAGTTTTCCTAAGAGTTATTCAGTTGTATGTTTTTTCTTTCTATTTCAAATTTTTACTTAGATAAAGTAATCTGTAACAACATAGACAAATCTGTCTTAGGAAAGTGTTAAAGATATAAATATACTTAATCTGTGTACTTTTTTTTTTACTAGGGGAATCAGCAACTGGGGCCGGGCTGGTACTCACGTGACATGGGGTCTAGGGATCCATTCTTGCTACCACTATAACCCTAGGTGCCCCATACCCACCGCAAGACATGGGACATAGGTAAACCCGGGTGGTATTGATCTTGTGACCTCCAATTTACAACAAGTGACTTCATAACAATGAAACCGTCAATGAGCCACACCCGTGCGGGCTTCTTAATATGTGTACTTACTTACACAGTAGAAAGGTTATTTATTATAATAATTAACACTATATTAATTAACAGATCTTATAAGAACATAAATTAAATAGGTAGGAAATAGTAAATAATACTAGATATTTACTGTGATATTTTATATAAGTAACATAAAAATTAGAATAACATTATATTCAAATATTAACAATGCATTTAAACTAAGAGAAATTATGGTTTTATAATTAAAACCTAATTAAAAGAAACTGTACATTTAAAGTAATATGTCCACCTCTTTCACTAATAGAGGGGTTAAACTTTATTCCTTAAAACAAATTAAATCTTATATACTGAGTTTATATAACCATAACATTAACTAAATGAATATAGGAAAATTAAAACATCCTCCACAAGGAACAATCTTAATACTATTTGCATGATAATAAACAAAAACCCTTCATTACAGTTCAAAATAGGGAAACAATAAAGATTCAATAGGTGTTATTCACTCCTTATTTCTTTTATTTCTTTTTATTGACAGTAATAATCAAAATAAGATCTAAAAAACCATTGTTCAATCTATAGTTACAATTTTACACAGAGGAAAAATAAACATTAATTTAATTTAACAATAACCTTTGATAGATTGAATTCACAAAGATTAAACCAAAACAATTCAACAATACAAGCATGCCTTATTATTTAAAAATCACATTAACAATACATATGTATTATCCAAAAATATAAATTACAAAATAGTAAGTTTCAGGCTTATCCAAGCCTTAAGTAACAGTTAAAAACCTTGAAATGAATCATATCAGTTATAGCCCTATGGTCTTTTCCAACACAGAGTCACGGCTTAAAAGCATGTTCTAAAAACAACATAACTATAAACAAATCTACGACTGAGAAGGAAATTGTCTCGGCTATGAAAGCCCTAAGCCTCCATTTCTAAAACAACCACTAGGGCTTCAATAAAATAAACCAAACATCAAGTATCGGCCACATGGCCTCCCAAAATTTTATTACATTACAGAGTATCCGCGACCGAGCCAAGCAAAACAGAATCCAAGAAACTGATCCAACTCATTTTAAACATCATACACCACTGCAAGAGAACCTCAGTGAAACCAAGGCTTACCAGAATAAATGCTATGGTGGAGCCCCCTTCTCTTAGCATCTTTCAACTCAGGATTTATCTTTCGGATGGGATCCTGTAAAAAGGAAAGAACCACAGTTATTATTTTAAACCCTCTATGAGTAGCAAAAATAATTAACCTAAGCAATGCAAGTTTGAACAAATCTGAGGAATTCATACCTAGGTTTATTTTCCATGTCTTTGCTATGAAAAAGACGGTTATTTCAAACCCTAGCCACTATTTAAAAGATGATGAGCTTCACGAAGTACTGTCAAAAGAAGAAACACAGTGCGTAGAGTTCAAGATTGAACTCCCAAGCCATGACAAAATAGGGTCAAATGACACACCGGGAGTTGAGCAATGAGAACAGTTAACACCTCATCCAACAATACCACACAGTGACAAACCAGTAGCTATGCTCACCTCACCAACTCTCCAATGCACTAGAGTATGAAGAGTGACTCTCACGGAGGTGAGGTAACAACGCCCAAAGGGGTTCTTGCACTGCACGAAGCTGCAAACATGTAAATCCTTCAGTGCAGAAGAACTAAGTTGAGCATAAAGGAAGCTTGTAACAATTAGAGTAAGTTTTAACAGCAAAACCACGCGGTCGCGATCCAACCACTCATACATTTGCAACAGAGCCAAAAGACTAGGTAAGAATGTGATTTTTAGGGTTTTAGAACACTTAAATATTGCCCAAAGTCAACCCAAAAAACCTAACCATCGTGTAGCTACCACATGACATGGTAAATCTTTACAAATTATGGGCTATTGGATATAGTTCAAAAAACCTCCAAAGTAGCCTGCAGATAATAAAATTTGATCAATTAAAACTATATTATAACGTTGTTATAATTTATCTTACCCTTCATCGTGTTTATTATATAGGGTTGTATCCCTAATAGTTAAAGAAGGTATATAGTAATTATACTAGGGTTTTGGTATGGTTCATAACCCATGCAATGTTTAAGAAAAACATAAGCAAGAAACTATCCAAGGAGAAATTGTACAAGGAAAATACCTTGTAGCAAGTTGAGAAAATATAACAAATAAAAATCAATTTTTATATATTCTTGCAACTATAGAAAGATGCCTAGATAGCATGTTGGCTTAAATATTTAATTGATATTATGAATAAAGGTGCTAGGGTGTTGTTTTCTCTTAGTAATACCCGAGGAGATGAGAAATGATACAAAGGAAATAAAGGATAGATTTCTTATAGAAAATAAATCATCTTTCTTTACATAAAAAGTAATAGCACCACCGTCTAAAGGAAACATTTTGTATCAAGGAACCTCCAGTTTGGTAAGTATTAGAATAGTTATAAGCTATCCTATGTACTGAGTACTAGTTTTCAGGTGTGTTATCAATCAACGTACTTTATGATTATAATTGGATCATAAATCTTCTAGGTTATCGTAACTCACTATTTTGTAGAAAGAAATCTGTTTCACAAGATGCATTTTACTAGAATTACATACAAGATTTCAACTGAGAATAGAATGATGGAAGTTAAACAAACAAGTTTTAGCAGTAGTGAGTTGGAAAAGTAACTAAGCTAAGTTCAATTTATTAAAATTATTGTTATTACTATCAACTATGAAGATCATAAACAATAGGATCAATTATACATGCTCAAGCCATAAAACAAATAAACTAACTAGCATTTTATTTTATGCTAGTGTAGATGATAATCTTGATCTGGAAAACTGGTAACAAAACTTCTTACCTGTAAAGGACTAGTAAAAGAAGCATCACTTCACTGCATTAGCTATAAGATAAGTAAGCCTCGATCTCAACTGAAGTTCTTTCCTACTTGTCATAAGACAATAAAAACATACTTAATATTAAGATTTAGACATAGGTTTCATTTCCTATTTTTCCAAAGTCATAAACTACTAAATCAAATCCTTAACATGGAATTATGAAGACAAACTAATAAATATATAGAAATAGAGATTTACAAAATGTTCAGTTCTACTTAACACTGTTTAAAGTAACCGTTAGCAGTTATTTGTTCCTAGGCAGTGACGACTACAAACATTTTATGTTACATGAGAAAATTTCAATTTTTACGAATTTTTGAAGTATTACATGTGGTATTAGAGCACAAGGTTCAGACACTAGTCCTGAATGTGGCCCAACTTGCATAGATAAACAGTAGATTTAAAAACATGCATACTGATTATTACTTTTCTTTTGAAATATTATTTCCAGAGAAATTTTTCTTAGTTAAACTATAGGTATGGAAAGATTGGAGGGATATGTGGACGAGGAGTCCCCGTTTATTGAACGAAGTAATTATAAAAGAGAACCTATACAAGAAGAAATAACTAATAACACTTCTGAATTATTACAAACGGTTAAAGAACTAAGAACATAGATGGAAACAATCAAAAAGGAAAATGAGAGAGTTATGAGAGCTCAGGAGGAGCTGAATCATATTTTAATGGAAAAATTTCAGAATGAAGAAAAATATAAACAAACAGATTTTGAATATATGCCTTACCAACATAAAAATAAAAAGTCTAAACAATCTAAAATCGAAAGTAGCTCATCCTCTGAGATTTATGGTGATCCACATAAGAAGAATTATCAGTATACTAGTGATAGTAGCGAAGATAATCATCAGACAAGAAAGAGAAAATTTAAACCTTATGAAGAAATTTCATGAGAATTTAAGAAAATTAAACCACCAACCTTTAATGGTGAAACTGAGAAAGGAGAAGAGGCTGAATCATGGGTGTCTGGGATGAAGAAATATTTTCAAATTTTATAATTATTCTAATAAGCTAAAAGCAAGAATGACCATTTACAACCTCACTGGGAAGGCAGATATTTGGTGGCAAAACCTAAAACGAGTAAAAGGCATTAGGGAGAAGAATATTAACTGGAGCACGTTCAAGAAATATTTTAAGAATAAATTCTTGTCATAACAGTACTACAAAGAGCGGGCTAAGGAATTTTATGAACTAAAGCTGGGAACAATGAACATGAAAGAACTAAACAGTAAATTTTTAAGTCTGCTTCGATATGTGCCTTGCATTGTGGATGAGAAGCCTAAGGAACAATGGTTTCTAATATGTTTACCCTTCCATATAAAATATAGAATTGAATATGACAATCCAAAAACCTCAGAAGAGGCTATGCTGAATGCATATTTTTGCTATGAGTAGAATCACAAAAAGGAAAGTATGTCAAACTGGAAGGCTAAAATATCTAATAATTTTGAACAGAAAAATAAAGGTTTCGTACCTAACCACAGTTTTAGAAATAATAACACATGAAATTTTCCTAGTAAAAAATTCCAAGGGAATAAAGGTAATTCACAGATAAATCCAAATGGTCCTAGAAATAAAGAACCTATTAATAATCACAGTATTTACATCAAGAATAATGAACGGAAAGAACCAATAAAATGTTGGGAATGTAATGGTCCTAATTATGCATCAGTTTGCCCCAACCAGAAGAAGAATCTTAGAAACATACATATGGTACAGGAGGAGATGATTGTTGGTGATATAGCAAGGACAATGCCCAGGATCAACGCAACACTGGAAAACAGGCAGGCAGAATATCAAACTTCCATGGTGGAAGGTAAGCTGAATCAAACACCTATATCTATTTTAATTGATCCAGGGGCTAGCTTAAATTATATTTCTCCTGATTTAGTAGAAAAATGCAAGTTATCAGTAGAAAATTTTGCAAATTCCTGGTTAGTTCAGCTAGCTACTGGTGCAAAAAGAAAAGTGATTAGTTTTGTAAGGGATTGTACTGTAAACATGGATCAGTTTGAAACCTATGTTAAGCTTAATGTACTACCTTTAGGTTCTTATGATATGTTAATTAGTAAGGTCTGGTTAGAACAACATAGGGTAGTCTTGAACTGTTTCGATAAAAACTTTTACTTGCATAAATAACGATGGAGAAATAGTAAATGTAAGAGAAATCCCTAGGAAAACAACTATAAGACAGATCTCTGCTTTGTAATTAAAGAGAGTTGTTCAGAAGGGTTGTAAAGCCTTTGATGTAACAATAATTAATGAATAAAATACTAATAATGAAGATAAATTAAAACTAGAAGACATTCCAATCCCGAGGGGGTAGTCGGATGTATTTCTGGAAGAAATTCCGGGAATGCCTCCAAAGAGGGAGTTAGAATTCACTATTGAGCTGGTGCCTGGTGCAGTGCCCAGTTCAAAAGCCCCTTATCGAATGAATATATTGGAATTAGATGAATTAAAATTCCAGTTAAAAGAACTTATTGATAAGAATTATATCAGACCTAGTGTGTCCCCTTGGGGAGCACCTGTTATTTTCGTTAAAAAGAAAGACGGTACTCTATGTTTTGTATAGATTACCGTAACTTAATAAAATGACTATTAAAAATAGATATCCGCTACTCCGCATAGATGATCTATTTGATCAGCTACGTGGAGCGACTGTATTTTCGAAGATTGATTTACGATCTGGTTACCACCAGGTCCGAATCAAAGATAAATACATCTTTAAAACAACTTTTAGGACCAGGTATGGTCACTATGAGTTTGTTGTTATGCCATTTGGTCTTACTAATGCCTCGGCTGTCTTCATGTGTCTGATGAATAATGTAATGTATAAGTACCTTGATAAATTCGTGGTCATATTCATTGACGACATTTTAATTTATTCAAAATATGAAGAAGAACATGAAGAGAACTTAAAAATTGTTTTACAAGAATTACGAGAACATCACCTCTATGCAAAATTTAGTAAATGTGATTTTTTTAAGGATAAAATACAGTATTCGGGTCATGTAGTGACTAAAGAAGGGATCTCAGTTGATACAGAAAAGATGAAGGCAATTGAAGAATGGCCAGCCCAAAATATGTAATTGACGTATGATCATTCATGGGAACTACTGGTTATTATCGAAGATTCATCGAAGGGTTTTCAAGAATTGCAAATCCCATAACTTCTTTACAGAAGAAAGGGAAGAAATTTGAGTGGAGTCAAAAGTGTGAAGATAGTTTTAAAAATTTAAAAACATTATTAACCACCGCACCAATCTTAAGAATTGTTGATTTTAATAAAGACTTCATAGTATGTACTGATGCATGCAATGGCGATTTAGGTGGAGTTTTAACTCAGCAAGGACATGCCATTGCATAGGAGTCTAGGAAGATAAAGATTCATGAGAAAAACTATGCAACCTATGACTTAGAACTGGCTGCTGTCATACATGCCTTAAAGATGTGGCGCCATCATTTAATCGGAAGAAAGTTTATATTAATGAAAGATAACAAAGGGTTAAAATATTTGTTGGATCAACCTAGCTTAAATGCAAGGCAAGCTAGGTGGCTAGATTTCCTTAGCGAGTATGATTTTCAAATCCAACATATTAAGGGAAAATAAAATAAGGTTGTTGATGCTTTAAGTAGGAATGAAAAATAAAATTTTGTAGTAGCAATCAACACCTATAAAACAAATTTATAAAAACGGCTAGAGGAAGGAGTAATATTGGATGAAAATTATCAGAAATTACAAGCAAACGTAACATAAAATTTTAATTGAAAGTTTAAGTACAGGGTATAGTTTAAATGAAAAAGGATTATTACTATATAAATATAGACTGTACATACCTAATGTACCTAAGATTAAATTACTAATTTTAAATGAAATCCATAAGACTCCTTACCTAGGACATCCTGGTTATCAAAAGACTATAACCATGTTAAGAAAGGATTATTTTTGGCCAAACATGAAGAATGAATTGGCAGAATACATTGCTAAGTGATTTGAATGTCAGGAAGTTAAGACTGAACACCAGCATCCAACCGGTTTACTTCAGCCATTACCTATTCCTAGCTAGAAGTGGGAGATAATCAGCCTTGATTTTATTACAGGACTACGTAGAAATCAAAATTTGAATGACTCAATAATGGTAGTCATTGATAAACTTAGTAAGGAAGCTCATTTTATACCTATAAAAACTACTTACAAGGCTGCTAATATTGCTGATATATTTTTAAAACAAATTTTTCATTTACATGGAATACCGAAAGTAATAATTTCAGACAGAGACCTTAAGTTTATGGGCAATTTATGGAAGTCTTTGTTTAAAGGACTAAATACTACATTAAATTTCAGTACATCCTTCCATCCTTAGACAGATGGACAGACTGAAAGAATGAATCAGGTATTGGAATATTTGATCACAATGTATGTTAAAGAACAACCAGTTAAATGGGAATATTACTTACACTTGGTAGAGTTTGCTTACAACAATCACTACCAAGCTTCAAAAAGATATAGTCCTTTTGAAATTTTTTATAGCAGGAAGTGTAATACCCCCATCTCATGGAGTAATCCAGTTGAGAGGTTAGTATTAGGACTTGAACTATTAAAAGAGATGGAGTTAATTGTAAATCAGGTGCAAGGTAACTTGAAAGTTGCGCAACACCGACAGAAAAGTCAAGAAGATATTAAACGAGCTCAAAAAGAGTTCCAGGTTGGTGAACATGCCTTTATTAAGGTGAGGCCTAAAAAGAGTTCTCTGAGATTAGGAATTTGTGCTAAGTTAGCACCCCGATATTGCGGACCTTTTGAAATACTGTCCAGAATAGGACAGGTGGCATATCAATTGGCTTTACCACCAAATTTGAAGGTTCATAATGTCTTTCATATTTCTATGTTAAAAAAATATGTACATGATGCTACTGATGTTATAAACTGGAATGATGTGCAGGTGGAGCCCGAAGGAGATTTTCTGGTATTATCAAATTGTATTTTCGAAAGGAGGGAGATGTTGCTTCAGAATCGCACCATTGGTCAGGTGAAGGTGCAATGGAAGCACCTTAGTCCAGAGGAAGCCACCTGGGAATTAGAGAGTCATATGTGGGATGTATATCCAATTCTGTTCCAGGGTAATTCTGAGGATGGAGAATAAATAACATCGAGGATGATGTTATAGTTTAAGGGGGTGTGTATGTCACATGCTCCAATTTGCAAAACATTTTATGTTTTAAGAAACATTATTATATATTTTATTATAAAGTTTGTAATTAATGACCAAGTGGGGTCAAGGATAATTGAATGTCATTCCTGAATATTTAATTAATAAATAAATGAAAGATGAAACAATAGCTTAGGGAAGCTGTTGAATGAGTGTTTTACTGGTCACTTAGTGGAGAAGGCTGGGTTGAGAGCAGATTGACACTTGGAAGCATCCTCAAACTACTTCTAGTTGTTGCAGGAGGAAACTTCCTTATTTTTGTCGTCATGTTACCCAAGAAAGTGGAACAAGCCTAGGTGGCTCATTAAGTGAAAACTGACCCAAAAGACCTAGGCATGCTAATAAAACTTCCCATTGAAGACAACTGAGGCTACTCATTCTTGACTTATGAACATTCTGAGTGAATGGAGTCCAAAAGAAAATTCGATGGAGGGGACTAGCTGAAGTATGTTTGACTGGAAAAGTATTGAAGACCTGAACTAGTGCAGCTATTCTAAGCTGAGTTCATAATGCTGCATGCAGAACTATCTTATTGTTGAACACTCAGTAGAGTTGCAGAGGATTACTAAATTACATTTCTCATCCAGTACTTCTACGAGGTGGACCAGGAGACAAGATCAGGGGTCCTGAGATTTGCAGTCTAGATTTTCTCCAGGAGTTGGTTGGGAGGAATAGGTTCCTGAACAGTGTTGTCACCTCATCTATTTTTCCAGGTTCTACTTGATTTATCTACCTATCTAAACTGTGTATTGTTATCTGGAAAGTTTGAGTTAAGCAATGAAATGTTATGTTTCTGTTCTGTTGCTGCTAGGGTTAGTTAAAAGAAATACTTTCATCGTTAAAAGATTGTGAAATTACTGGGTTAAATAGATTTGGGTAAATGATTAGAACTTATAGTTTAACTGATAGATAGAAAGAAAATACCTAGCTGTATTTTTCCACACCTTTTATAAAGGTAGTACTCTAGTACAGTAGGCTAGATTAACTTCAGATAAAGAAAATGAATAAAGTATACGTGAATGTGATTTATTACTTTCCACAGTTTTCCTAAGAGTTATTCAGTTGTATGCTTTTTATTTCTATTTAGAATTTTTACTTAGATAAAGTAATCTGTAACAATATAGACAAATCTGTCTTAGGAAAGTTTTAAAGATATAAATATACTTAATCTGTGTACTTACTTACACAGTAGACATGTTATTTATTATAATAATTAACACTATAATAATTAACAGACCTTATAAGAACATAAATTAAATAGGTAGGAAATAGTAAATAATACTAGATATTTACTATGATATTTTATATAAGTAACATAAAAATTAGAATAACATTATATTCAAATATTAACAATGCATTTAAACTAAGAGAAATTAGGGTTTTATAATTAAAACCTAATTAAAAGAATTTGCAAATTTAAAGTAATATGTCCACCTCTTTCACTAATAGAGGGGTTAAACTTTATTCCTTAAAACAAATTAAAGCTTATATACTTTGTTTATATAAACATAACATTAACTAAATGAATATAAGAAAATTAAAACATCCTCCAGGAGGAACTATATTAATACTATTTGCATGATAATAAATAAAAACCCTTCATTATAGTTCAAAACAGGGAACAATAAAGATTCAGGAGGTGTTATTCACTCCTTATTTATTTTATTTCCTTTTAGTGACAGTAATAACCAAAATAAGATCTAAAAACCCACTGTTCAATCTATAGTTACAATTTTACACAGAAGCAAAATAAACATTAATTTAATTTAACAATAACCTTTGATAGATTGAATTCACAAATATTAAACCAGAATGGTTGAACAATACAAGATTGCCTTATTATTTAAAAATGACATTAAAAATACATATGTATTATCCAAAAATATAAATTACAAAAAATTAAGTTTTAGGCTTATCCAAGCCTTAAGCAACAGTTTAAAACCCTGAACTTAATCGTATCAGTTACGGCCCTATGGCCTTTTACAACACAGAGTCACGACTTAAAATCCTGTTCTAAAAACAACATAACTATAAACAAATCTACGACTGAGAATGAAATTGTCTCGGTTATGAAATCCCTAAGCCTCCATTTCTAAAATAGCCACTAGGGCTTAAATAAACTGAACCAAACATCAAGTATCGGCCACGTGGCCTCCCAAAATTTTATTACATTACAGAGTATCCATGGCTGAGCCAAACAAACCAGGATCCAAGAAACTGAACCAACTCATTATAAACATCATACACCACTACAAGAGAACCTCAACGAAACCGAGGCTTACCAAAAGAAATGCTATGGTGGAACCCCCTTCGCTTAGCATCTTTCAACTTAGGATTTATCTTTCGGATGGGAACTAGTAAAAAGGAAAGAACCACAGTTATTATTTTAAACCCTCTGTCAATAGAAAAAATAATTAACCTAAGCAATGCAAGTTTGAACAAATCTGAGGAATTCATACCTGGGTTTATTTTCCATGACTTCGCTGTGAAAAATACGGTTATTTCAAACCCTAGCCACCATTTAAAAGACAACGGGCTTCATGAAGTACTGTCAGAAGAATAAACACAGCGCGTAGAGTTCAAGATTGAACTCCCAAGCCACGACAAAGCAGGGTCAAATGCCACACCAGGATTTGAGCAATGAGAACAGTTAACACCTCATCCAACAAGACCACACAGTGACAAACCAAGAGCTGTTCTCACCTCACCAACTCTCCAATGCACCAACGTATGAAGAGTAACTCTCACGGAGGTGAGGTAACAACACCCAAAGGGGTTCTTGCACTGCACGAAGCTACAAACATGTAAATCCATCAGTGCATAAGAACTAAGTTGAGAATAAAGGAATCCTGTAACAATTAGAGTAAGGTTTGATAGCAAAACTATGCAGCCATGAGCCAGCCACTCATACATTCGTAGCAGAGCGAAAAGACTAGGTAACAATGCGATTTTTAGGGTTTTAGAACACTTAAATATTTCCCAAAGTCAACCCAAAAAACCTAACCACCGTGTAGCTACCACGTGGCATGGTAAATCTTTACAAATTATGGGTTATTGGATATAGTTCGAAAAACCTTCGAAGTAGCCTGCAGATGATAAAATTTGATCAATAAAAACTATATCATAATGTTGTTATAATTTATCTTACCCTTCATCATGTTTATTATATAGGGTTGTATCCCTAATAGTTAAAGAAGGTATATAGTAATTATACTAGGGTTTTAGTATGGTCCATAACCCATGCAATGTTTAAGAAAAACATAAGCAAGAAACTATCCAAGGAGAAATTGTATAAGGAAAATACCTTGTAGCAAGTTGAGAAAATATAACAAATAAAAATCTTTTTTTATATTTTCTTGCAACTATAGAAAGATGCCTAGCTAGCATGTTGGCTTAAATATTTAATTGATATTATGAATAAAGGTGCTAGGGTGTTCTTTTCTCTTAGTAATACCCAAGGAGATGAGAAATGATACAAAGGAAATAAAGTATATATTTCTTATAGAAAATAAATCATCTTTCTTTACATAAAAAAGTAATAACACCACAGTCTAAAGGAAACATTTTGTATCAGGGAACCTCCATTTTGGTAAGTATTAGAATAGTTATAAACTATCCTATGTACTAAGTACTTAGTTTTCATGTGTGTTATCAGTCAACGTAATTTATGATTATAATTGGATCATAAATCTTCTAGGTTATCGTAACTCACTATTTTGTAGAAAGAAATCTATTTCACAAGATGCATTTTACTAGAATTACATACAATCTTTAAACTGAGAATAAAATGATGGAAGTTAAACGAACAAGTTTTAGCAGTAGTGAGTTGGAAAAGTAACTAAGATAAGTTCAGTTTATTAAAATTACTGTTATTACTATCAACTATGAAGATCATAAACACTAGGATCAATGATACCTACTTTACTGCTCAAGCTGTAAAACAAATAAACTAACTAGCATTTTATTTTATGCTAGTTGAGATGATAATCTCGATCTGGAAAACTGGTAACAAAACTTCTTACCTATAAAGGACCTGTAAAAGAAGCATCACTTCACTGCATTAGTTATAAGATAAGTAAGCCTCGATCTCAACTGAACTTCTTTCCTACTTGTCATAAGACAGTAAAAACATACTTAATATTAAGATTTAGACATAGGTTTCATTTCCTGTTTTTCCAAAGTCATAAACTACTAAATCAAATCCTTAACATGGAATTATGAAGACAAACTAATAAATATATAGAACTAGAGATTTACAAAATGTTCATTTCTAGTTAATACTTTTTAAAGTAACCGTTAGCAGTTATTTGTTCCTAGGCAGTGATGACTATGAACATTTTATGTTACATGAAAAATTTTAAATTTTTACGAATTTTTGGAGTATTACAATTGGAGGGCAGGGGACCCGACTTTCTGCCATACAAATGTCAACATGACAGAGGTGGATTCCCCTTCATCGATGATATATCGATGTATGACCAAATTCAGAATTGAGACCGGAATCTGGAAGGCGATGGTGGATGGAATTCTTGGCTCTCCTTGATCCAAATCGAATGGGATCAATATGGAATCAGAGCGATCCACAACACCTAGTGCATATAACAACGCTTTCCGCTGTGGCAAGCACGTTTTGAGCACCTCAAGAATGAACATGGTTATAGGTGACTGAGCCAAGTCATCAACGATGCTATAATTGAATGCATATCTAGCAGTGGAGTTGTTGGCGATATGCCACATGGGAAACCGTGGACCTCTGGACGCCCCATCAATGGGGGTTGTAGGGAGGTGGAGGGGCATATTGGAAGTGCCAAAGCTGGATGCCACTGATGGCTCAACGGTTTCCATGGTATATCCGTACTGGTTACATCTAGTCTGTAGGTTCACCTCTTCAGTTGACAGTGTCATCAAGTGTTGGATACTAGTCTCCGTAGGTGGAGTCGCGGTAGGTGCTACAGGAGTAGATGGGGGAAAGGGTGCGGTCGCAACCAATTCTTGTAGTGGAAATGGGTTTTGGAGCACCATAGGTGGAGGACCTGATGGTGCTAGTTTGGGTTGAGCCTGTGCTACCACATTAGTGTCCCATTGAGCTTCGTTCTGGAGAACTGCTTGACACGGTCCATATGTGGGAATTCATGAGTGTAGTGACCGTAGATGTTGCATAATTTACACGGATGATTAGTCCGTAACGAAGCGTTTCATCTAGGTCGATTAGGCTGTTGGGGGTTTTGTGCCGGTGGGTTGGCGTTGTTTTTGTTTGGAGGATGAGGTTGTTGGTCGCCTCCTTGTGGTTGGTTGTTACCTCGGTTCCTTGCTCTATTTTTATTACTCTGCCCTTGTTGGTTGTTGGGGGCGAATTGGTTGGGAAGATTCTGCTATGCAAATACTTGTCCCAAGGAAGTCAGAGGAGATGGGGAAGGGGCCAAAGCGGTTTGCATAGGTGGCACATAATAGGTTGGAGGAGCTGGAGGGGCTACAAATCCGGTCATTGGTCACGGATACAGTTGTGTCGGCCAATTCGACGCATTGGTGTGCTTATTTGGTGTGGGCTGTGCATAAGAGGTTATGGCTCCAGACTGAGTCATCATCCTTGAGTAATCGAGTATCTGGTTTGGTTGCGCAACACTAGGGGTGTTTCTTGGGTGCGGTGGCATCATAGGGGGTGCCACATAGTACTATGAGTGTTGGGAGACAGAACCGATGAAACCAATCGCATCATGGGATGCCCCCAGTGCATTGCGATGGGAGGTGTCGGCATGGGGATAATTTGGTATAATAGTGTATAGGTATCCAGACTGAGCGTAGATGAAATTGAACTGTTGGTCCTTTAAAATGGTATCTTCCTTGGAATGGGGACGTTCATAGGTGACGTCCTTGGCTATGGGCAGTAGCAAGGTCTTCAAGAACCAATCGAGGAAGATCATGTCATCAAGCTGGATCTTGCATAGGCTACGCCGTCGCCGCCACTCATGGATGTGGCCAGTGATGTGCGTAGCGGTATTCTGATGGCAAGATAACATGATCTCCACACCTTCATCATATCATACAAGGAGTTGGGAGTATTGGAGGAACATGAAGGCTATCAAAGTGAAATCAGGGTAAGAGGCTTGAGGTAGTTCGATATACCATTTTGTTGCAGCACCTGTGAGTGTGCGTTGGAATAATCTCAGTCTAATTGAGTCATCTACAATGTTGTTTGATGAGCACCATAAATGAAACGACATAATGTGGTTTTGGGGGCACTCTCCAGCCTTTCCCTCAAACTTGGGAATGTACAAAAGAAGCTTGGTTGGCATGGGAGGCCATTGGGGTTGATGACTAATTGGGTCATTTGTTAACCAATCCAAATACGGTAAGTTAATATGATCCATGAATGGTAGGTTGGACCCGAGTTTTGCTCGAGGGGACCGACAATGGTGTAAGGGTTGGAAGGAGTAGGATGTCCCTGCATGGCTGGGAGCACTTGAGATTGACTTCCCGTAGTGGGGATAGTTGGGATGATCGTGGAAGGGACACTGCCCCCAGGTATATACGTTGGTACCATTGGAATTGTGGGAGATGGAGTGGGGCCGCCACTAATGGGTAGCGTACCTACAACAACAAGCATAATGGTGGTGGGACCACTGGCAGGGATATTGGTAATGATGTGAGGCAGGGACATGGGTCCACTGCCACTCCCCCCTCCGAAGAAGGGATACGGATTTGTGCCAGCCATGGGGCTAGACAGTGCAATGAGCAGATTCGACTCGGATTGATAGGAATATGAGTCATAATTAGAGGCCATGTGGCCTTCTGAAGGTGATGAAGGTTGTCGAGGAGGTCCTCGACGGTGACAGTCTAAAGAACCAAACTGAGGGGTTTCCCCCTAAGTCATGAGGGTGAACGTGGTGGATCAATGGTGGCTTGTGGTAGTAACTGGTAATGAATTTTTGGACCCCGGTTTAAATTGGCTTCTTATTGGTTCACAGGTAGTCAGTCAGCAACCAAGGCTGCTGAAAGAAAAATCTTTGGCTTTTTCCTCACAAGGGTGTATCTAGTCAATCGGAAGGGGTCATTTCCCATTTCGCTTAGCAATTCCTCTCATTGGCCAGCTACTTTGGGGTTCCTGTGGTACTCCTCGCAACGACTTTTAGGGAAAATCCCAAGTACTTCCCATAGTTGTTGCACTTGAGACTTATGTCCCAAATCGAAAGATTATTAAGTAAATTGGTTACTTTTATGGTTTTGCTTGGGGTCATGAACTGAGTTTTGTTGGATTACTTGGTGTGAGTATGTGCACTTTTGTATGAAATTGTTACTTTTACTTTCAATTATGCAATAAGCCAATAACACTGCTTCCCTGCAAGGAATAAGCAAAGGGCTTGAGCCAAAACATATTTGAAAGGTAAAAATAAATCAAAACAAAGTGCAAGACCAACTGTAATAATAGGTGCCTGACTGTAATTTTTGTGAACTAGTAGTGTAACTACCCCACTTTTGTATCCTTCAAATCCAAGATAGAGTGTCGGGCTCTCATCAAAGTGGAAACAAGTCCACCCGTAGATCCATAGGTCACACCCCAAATGTCCAGTGCTCAACAAGGAGGACGTGAACGCCGTGAAACCCCCAACGGTTTCCACTCCCCATAGCTTCCAAGGTCACTTTTTTTTAATGGAAAAGAACAATAACAAAAATGGATGCCTATTACTAAGCTTACTCAACCCGTCTTATCTCAGAAGACCTCGAAGGGTGATGACTGAGTAGAGGAGGAGGGGCTATATAAGAATGTTAATTTCCAGCTTTTAATAATGAAATACATAATTTAAAATTGTAGAAAATAAATTAGAAACAGATAGATTGCATGTAATAGTAAACAAGTGGCGAATGGATCGTTCAGACAGGAAAAACAGATGTAAAATGGCTCAAAAAATGACAGGTCGTTTATGACTGTTGGACAGTGGCGACTGAGTTGCACAAATAGGCCACACAACAGCAACTGGGTCACTTCTGCTGCAAAAGACAGCTGTGAATGTTCCCTGGGAGGCAAGTTGCGCCTTTCGTGGCTAAAGTTGCAACCTGGGTCACAGGTTTCAGCCCGAAAGTAGCGACTGGGTCGCGGTTTTCAGCCTAAAATCAACAACCCGGGCCGAAACTGGAGATAATTAAAAAATTGGCCGGTAGTGGCCAACAAGGACAGGAACTGGTGCCGTACAGACTCGGATAAACCTCGTGGGGGTCTGACCAGGGACGACTGTGGAGAAAAATACCAAAAATACCTACAAAACAAGGGATCTAGTGGGATCAACCAGTATGGTCGCCAAAACTATAGCAGGGTTTTCACCCTGGGTACGTGCAAAAGCACCTCCCTTCCATCAAAGGGGCAGAAGGGTAGAGTTCAATGGAAACAAGAGCTACAATAAACAAATAATATTAGTAACAATAAAAAAATAACGACGGTTATGCTAAAACTTAAAATAAAAATAACGACGGTTATGCTAAAACTTAAAATAAAAGCAAGAAAATTATACCCTTTGTTTGAAAATGGGCCACCATGCCCTGATCTCTAGATATGGTCCGCCTCTCCATAGGCTGGATGGTATGGAGGATGCCTCAATGTACGGGATGGGGAATGGCGTGGCTATCAAATGATGGTTGGATGTTGTGATTATTTTGAGAAGAGTGGGTTCTCAACGTACTCACTGATTTGAATAATGAAAAGAGGGCATAAGAATCTTGTTGATGGGGACCTCCACCCTATTTTTATAATGATTTTTTGGCGTTATCTCTCTTTTAGGGTTTTGGAACCCTATTTAGGGTTTTTAGCCCCTTTTTCTGTGTTTTAGCTCTTTTCTGGGTCTTTAAGCCCTTTTATGGATTTTATGGGGTTTTAAAGCCCTTTTATGGGGTTTTAGGCCCTTTTATGGGGTTTTAGGCCCCTTTTAATGTATTTTGAGATTTTTGAGAGTGGATAAGGTTAAACCATTGGTGTGGAGGTCAAAAATGAGGGGAAAATGATAAGGAAATGATGTATGTATATAGTTTAGGCTATGTAGAGCTAGTTGAGCAATTTTTTGTGTTAACACAAGGTCAAGCTAGTAGAGATAAGGTTGAATGAAATTGCAGCAGAGTCGCTTGATTTCAGAACAAGACTATTAAAGGTTGTAGAAATTTCAAAGTCGTTGGCTTGGGTGGAAGCCAATTCAACATTTCCCAAACACTTTCCTCAAAAGACAGCATGAGGTCTAAAGATAGAATTGGCACTCCTAGAATTTTGCTGAAAATATTCTTTGAGATTGAGCAATGGAATCAAAAATATTGTGGGAAAATGCACATAGTTCTACAAAAAAATGTGTCTGGTTCATAATAAATGCCATATTTCTTCGCCAGGAAAGATCAAAGACTTCCCAGACAAAGATCAGCATCTGAAGTTTCTACAAGACAGATTGCAGAAAGATGAACAATACATTTAGAAGATGGAGATCATAAGTGAAGAAGATGTTAAAACCTAGCTTTCTCAATCCTTCATCAGCAATCATCTCTTGGAAGATCTGTACAAGTTGACTCCAGCAAAAGTGACAGATGTGGAGTCATAGCTGGTTGTAGATGAAGTGACCATGAGATTACTGGAGCCAGTAGATTATCGAACTATTGCAGCATAAGCAAATGCATGGGGGTAATACATTTCAAACCCATCTGGGCCCACTTGAAACTTTTGTTTAATGTATTTTTGTCACTTAATGTAATTTATTATTTTACCTAGTGCAAGGCACTAAAGGACACAATTTGGAATTCCTAAAGTCATGGAAGTCGAGAATTGATTGGTAATTGTCTTGTAAATAGAAGTAGGAGGTAGAATAGAGATGACTTTTCACTAGCACAAGAAGGCTGCGCTTATTTGTAAGAACTATTTTTTCTACTAATAAAGAAGGACCATTTTGTTGGGAAAGGACTGCATGGATTTTACATGGATTGTGTGGAATTTTATAGGAGTTTCAAGGCCATCACCAAGAAGGGGTGAAAATACTATTTTCCAACCTATTTTCCCTCTTTTTGTTTTGCTGAATTTTCAGTCATTCTAACTAGTCCAAGAGAGTCTCTTGGACTTGATTTTCTATTGCATTTCAAAGTTGTATTGGAGTTTCGTTTGTTTCTTTGCTCATTATATGAATATAACCCTCTTTTAGTTGTGTAGCAAATATCTCTCATGTTTCAGGTTATTTGAATTGGAGGATGGGATTCCTCGGTTGGATGCCTCATTTCTTCAAATCTTGAAGTGTAAAGGGTAAAATTTCTCCTTGTCACATACAAATTTATGTATATTGATTTTAGTTTGTTGGATGTTTTAAAGTTGATTTAACCTCTCACATACTCAAGTTTATTTGAAATTATTTACTTGGCAATTTTTGTATATATTTTTTCACTAACATTCGAACTTCCCAAAAGTGATTTTGGGCATATTCTATGATTTTTTGTTTCTTTGTTTTTAGAAAGTTGGTGGTAAAACAATAATCTCTACCAAATTTTGGTCGTAGAAGGGTGCAAAGGCTACCATAAAGGAGGAGTCTCAAGGCCATCACCAAGAAGGGGTGAAAATACTATTTTCCCACCTATTTTCCCTCTTTTTGTTTCGCTGAATTTTCAGTCATTCTAACAAGTCCAAGATACTCTCTTGGACTTGATTTTCTATTGCATTTCAAAGTTGTATTTGAGTTTCCTTTGTTTGTCATGCATACTTGCAACAAAATTTTGGTTTCCCACCCTCGCATGAGAAATTGTTGATTGGATTTCGGTTAGTTTGGTTTGTATTTATTTTAAATTTTCATTTTCCAACACCTTGCAAGTAATTCGGTTGTGTCATCCTTGCAAAATTGTGCCAACTAGTCATGTATTTTCTTTTATTTTTGTTTTTCTCACACCTTGCATGTGAATCGGCTTCGCCTCCCTTGCAATATCGTGTCGACTTTTATTGTTCATAATTGTTAATTCGTTTGTTTTATTTAGAGTAAAATCAACCTTGCCTCGCTTTGGCCCCGTATTCACTCCCATTGTCAGTTTTTCCGATCCTGGATGACAAGAAATGGATAGAGATTGAATTGGATAGATTAATAGGCACTTTAACCATCTATTGCAATATTGAGAAAATAAGGACTCGTTCTGGAGCTATAGGTGTAGAGGTTGTTGTGAGCCTTGTGGCACTTAGTGTCCCAATCCTATTGAGCACCCTGCTTGTCCTTGGGGATGATTTGTGGAGCTAGGAAGGAGCCTTGTTCTCTCTTGTTGAGCACCCAACAATTTTTTTTAATTGAGGGATAAGGGTTAGAGGTAGACACACTAGTTATCTTTGCATTTCTTGTACAAACATTAATTCCCTAAGTTGAAGAAAGACTATAAAATGAACTAAAATCTACATGACCACTTGCAAAACATCACAACCTTTTATTTTATTTACTTTCATTATTTGGTTCAATCTCTTACAAGCAAATTTCGTACATATTGGTCCATTTGCTTAAAAGCAATTTACATGTGTTATATGTGGTCACTTGATTATTGTGGTGAATGAATGCATTAGTGTAATTTGTATATTTTGGAAGATTTTTATAAGTTTGTGACTCCATAACCCAAACTAAGTAGGAACTAGTTTATTGATAGTTGATTATCTTTCTCTTGCAATTGTATTTGGTTTATGTACAAAGAAGGGTTGGACTGTCATTATATGATTGCACACTTGCATCGTTGCTTTCCAAAAGAAACTTAGTAAGTAGGGACTAACCCCCTAGACATTTTGGGAGTTGGCATCTAAACATAGGATTTAGGAATAAAGGTGACATTGGGTTCTAAACTCATAGTTTTCGTCAAGAACACACCAAACGGTTGGGATACTTATCGGTGGTGAGGTGTGTTTTAGGAAGCAACACCTTCTATTCATACCAGAATGAGGGGTTTATTTTTCTTTTGTAAAGGCCAATTTTTTGGGGCCACATTATGTAGAGTGTTGATTTTGGGGCTAAATACCCATGATCAGGTCATGGCAGGTCCCCTTGGTTTCCAACCTAAGGAGGTTTTGGCCTTGTGGCTTTGCTTACTACCCTTTGTGTAGGTGCATGTTTCCCTTGAGGAAAATCATTGGGAGACATGGACACACTCATATTTTTCTTTATAAAGGTGATTTCACATGTAAGGGTTGTCATACTCGGTTTAGCACACCTCATTTTTCCCACTTGGACCTATTGTTTTGATGAAAAACCCCTCCTTTTGGTATCCATACCCATGATATCATTCCTTAAAAAATAATTATGCATTGTTAAAAAGGAGGTCATTGAGGGACAAGCATCTGCTAGGGTTAGTTGCGTGATGCCCTCCTTTCGTCCCACCTTGCACTTGGCGGAGACTAATTGCAAATTTTTATTCTTATTTTATGTCATTGTATGGTTTAGTCCCTAGTTTGTGGGTGCACTAATATTAAATTGTATAACTTGTCATTAACTTTGTAGCTCAAATTTGTCAAAGGTTGTGGGTTGTCTCATATAAATAAGAAAACCTCACCTCATTTGTAAACCATGAACAAGGGTTCAAATGTATTCTTTTCTTTTCCTCTTGGTATATTGGAGCACTTGAAGCTATTGACACCTCTCTCTTTGATGTCTTTTTTGCTTGAAGCATGAATTGATGATGTTCTAGGGTTTTATTTTGCACATACTAAGTTGATGCTAGACTAGTTGTAATAACTCATGCTCAAGAGTGACCTAAGACACATAATCTTACTCATTCTTCATTAATGTTGGTAAATTTAGCTCCTAACCCTAGTTTAACATTACTCTTAAAGTGCTTTGGACTAAGTTAGGGATTGTATGCTAGCATTGTATCAACTTTCTTGAGAATATTTTCCTACCAAGGGCTCTCCATTGTTTTGTTGGGTATTGGAATTCTCTATTTTCCATAATTAGGGTTTCACTACCTAACCTTTGAAGTCGTTAGCTTATCCCTAGTTGCAAGTATTGAATACCATCTCAAGGGAAAGGACGTTAGCCTTGATCTCTCATAGTCCTAGGAGTTGAGATAAGAATCTTACCCTATCTATCATTTGTCTTTTTACCAATTTTTACATGTTTTATTTCATGCAATTAATACATAAACATATTTTGCTGCTGGAAAAAACCCTAAAAATATAAATAAATTCAAAAATCCAAAAATAGTCGTGATTTGGTATTTTTGGTCCACCCCAAAATTTATCCTTAAGGTTTTATCCATAAACCTAAAGGGTGTCCTCTTTTGAGGAAGTGCATTGGGATATGTGAAACCCTCGTAATTTGTGAATTAGAGGGTGTTTTCTGGCTTGTCATATGACTTTGGCCTAGTCCAATTGTCCTTTTTTCTTAGAGAGTCCCATTGTCTCTTTTTCCTTTAGGGTGCGGTTTTTGGAGTGGTTTCCTTATAAAGTGTGACATTGCCTCGGGAGACATGAAATTGCCTTGAAAGGAATGATATTATTTGAAATTTTTGATAAGGTGAATAACTTCATTTATATATAATTCTTGTGTCTTGATTTGATATTGTTTGACTCCAATAAGTCACTGATCATAGCTATTAAGGTATCATGGAGGGTATTTGTGGATTGTTGGTGGTTGCAGGTATCTTTTATTGATTAGGGTCTCCCCATGAGTTTTGTAGTTACTTGAAATATTTAGAGGTTAGACAGTGATGACATTGGGTGTAACTCTCTGCTAAGTTTATCGTCATAGCACTAGGCCTACATAGCCTTTATTTGCAAACAGGTGCTAGTTTGAATGGTAACATTTTTGGCGCCATTTCTAGGGACCTCAAAGAATAGTGACAACATTCCATTGAAGATGGATTCTCGGGTTGAATCCATTTATCTTTCAAAAACATCCAACATCTTTCATGTGACTCAGGTGCATTCTTGTTTAGTACTTTGGTGAGATTTTTTTTATCTAAATTGATACAACTCACATTGTGACTCCATTGAAGAAAAATAAAGAAGTATTGTGACTAGAATGAGTCCAAGAGGTAAGTTTATCTTTGTACTAAAATATGATTATTGTTGAGGGCTAACTTTACAAGTCCTATTTGATGACTCTATTGAAGAAAACAAATCTAATAAGTGCAATTCAAAACAACAAAACTCAACTATTATTGAAGAGGTACATTCTTTAGAATTGCATATATATAAAACAACATAAATTAGATAAACTAAAATCATAAACATTGGATTACACGTTTCCTCAACATTTCCACTCTAAAAAAATGTTTGCACCTTGAGAGATTTGATCCCTCTCGGTGCTTAGTAGATCCCCTTTTAGATGGATCTATATAATAAGATGATATAGGGTCCTTTGATGAAACACAAATGCCCAATGGACATGCTCTTTGAATTTAGCAAATATTCCAAAATATCTAAATGAACCAAATAAATGTGGGTGAAGCAAATCCTTCCCAAATTTCATTAATACTAAAATACAATTGCACAGCATATTATGATGTTCAAAATATTTCTTAAAAAACAAATTACATAAATGCCATCTTAAACTTAGATCACTGGACCTAAAACATTTGGTTTTTTCAAACCACTTATATTTCCATTTAGAATAGATCTAGACCCAAACCACCAGACTGCATATTCTGCAAGCCAGGGGGAAAGTCCAAGGCAAACAACAGCTTACCTGAATAAGAGATATAGATGTAGCCTTTGTAGCCTTTGCTCTCTCCATCAGCGTCGTCACAAGTGCCCTCCCTACTCCTTTATTGCTACAATCAGGATCCACAAATACAGGTCCAATTGCTTGAACACTTTCACCTGGCCACACAGAAAGGAATAAAAAATTATTCCCTTCAGCATCTTCTCATCTCATACAATAGCTCTAACAATTACACTCTACGTGGCATGCCATAAACCAAAAAAAAACACTTAGACGAAGTGAAAGAACGAACGGTTCCACTTACCTGTAAAGTCGAGGAACGCTGCTCCAACTGATCGTCCGGAGGCCTTGTCGAAGACAGTAATTCCATAGTTGCTCGACGATTGTAAACGTGCATGCAGTGATTTCTTAGCTATTTCCACGCTCCCGAAATGTTACGTGTATATGTAATGATATCAATATTTCCAATACATTTTTATAACATCATTCTCTGTTTCTGTTTTTTTTAACTCTTCTATATACATTTTTATAATATCTTTTTATTTTTTACTCTTCTATAATTTTATATTTTTATACTTATTTTTTTATTAAAAACATTATAATTGATATCTCAAAATAGAAAATAGAAATCAAAGTCATATGCATTTATGACAATTTTAAAGTTAAAAAACTCTACATTTTTGTAAACCTTCTAGTGTAGTTATGGTAGTTGGGTGGTGACGCCTTAAAGAATGTAGCTTTAATGTAAATGGAGAGAAAAAACCCAAAAAAACTAGTAAAAAGTATAACTAACAATTGTCCAAAAAGGTATAATAAAACGTTGAAGGATAAATTGAATCAATATATAAATTTAATTGAACAACAATATAGTGTCCTAGAATAAGGTATAGATCACTATGTTCCACAACCAACTCATTTCCTGTTTTGGAGCACACGAACAAGAAATACTTAAAGAACATGCTCCTCCCAATAAGGTTTCTTACACTTTTTTAGTTACTCCAATGCTATAGCTAAGAACCAATTGATTCGTCTACTCATCATTTGTTGGATATTTGAATTCAATATTTGGTTGTTAACAAGCAGGTTACAAGTGTCGTAAATATTTTGGAGAGTTACAAAATATACATGCAATAATTTGTTAAAAAATATAGAATGGTGGAGGTGACACACTCTGCATTTATGTTGAACAAGAAACAAAGAAAAAGTATGAACAATTGAGATTTTACATGGAGGAATTGATTCTCTTAGAGGTGAGAATCCCCCAGTTTCTGAGAATCTCAATCAGGACACCAACAACATAGCTGAACAACTTTTAGCTCTCAAAATATCAACAAAGCACCAAAATATCTAAAGAATTCTTAGCAAATGATATGCATAGTGATAACAAAGTCTTGAACTTAAAGTGGACAACTTGAAGGATGCACCAATAATAGCAAGAGGCTGCGACTCCTTTGTGACTCTAATGAGAGAGTTAGTGAATTTTATATTATTGCAATTATTTTTAAAATTGAATGCCAAAAGATGCAAAAAAAATGCATTTTTTTTGCTTCCTTATAGGGTCATTTTTGCTATTTTTGTTTGTCTATAATACATTTGAATCCCATGTGTTTTTAGATTTGAGGCAACATGCATGTGATATATACTATGAATTGCCGTGTCTTATTGTGCAATAATGCACTAAAATACATAATTTGCAAGCTATGTGTAATGCTTTATTACAAAGAAAATCTAGCATGGTTCCAAAGCTTGAATATATTATGCTCCATCAAATTCAAAATTTCTAGCATTCCTTCATCTCCAAACATGAAGAATGATCATTTGTTTATGTTGCATATCTAGATTGAGGAGCACCCAAAAGCAAGGATCTCAGAATCCTTGTATTTATCCTTTACACTTACAATGAATAATTGTTCAACCTTCTCATGTTTTAATGCACCGTTTATATGTTTCTTCCCTTTGTCTTGATGAGAATCCCCTTTCTTGTGCCAACAATCCTTAGCAATATATCCTACCTTTCACAAATTCCTTAAGATCCTTATTCTTCTCAATCTTCTTCCCTTGTCCCTTTGTTTTTGTAACAATGACTTTTTCTTCATTGCCATCTTTAAAATTTTGACTTTGATTCTCTTCTTGCAACAACTTCCCATCTATCTGATTATTCTCTTGCAACAATATCCCATCCATCTCTTAAGGAACAACTCTTTATTATTGTAAGATATTAACAATAGTCACAAATTTTTTGTAGTCCTTTGGATGATTATTTGATGTCACATGAGTCATATCATTATGTTGAATTATATTGTAATACCATTCAATATAGCAAGAGGGCTTGAAATGAGTCCATTTGGAAAAAATTCATGGAGACGCTATTTTGGGTATGTGTCTTTAAAGTTGATTTGAGCCTCATTTTCAGGTGATGAGGTGTGAGCTTTGTATGTTCTCTATGTCTCTTTCTTGCACACATTTTCATTTTTGAGCACATTTAAAAAAATGGCATTTTCTAAGAACAAAATTATCATGGAAAATAATTCATAAATAATGTATGCAATTCAAGATGTTTTTTTTTGTAAATCTATGACTAATCTATTAAGTAAAGATAAAAATATAGTTAATGATACAAGTCTGCATGTTACGGGAACACGAAACAGAGCCAAAAGAGGATGTCCAAGAGTGCAAAAATTGATCCTCCCCGTTAAGGGGAAAACAGATCTTAACCATCAAAAAATTACTAACATGAAACTTTAAAAGTCAAGCTGGCCTAGGCTAGACAACTGGATATAACCAAACACAAAAAAACTTGAGAAACATGGCAAGTTGAGACACCTGGCATTACAATGGCTCATACGACACCTCGGTGATTGGGGAGTTGTATTCGGTTCCCCATTGAAGTTCTTATTTCTTGCCAATCTTCCGCTTCTGGTCTGGTTTGTTGATGCTACCAGTGGAGTCNGGAGTCATTGATCTTGGTATTGCCCGAGTCGGGGAGTGGGGGGGGGGGTTGCTTGACTGGCAGAGGTGATGATTTCTTGACAGTTTTCCCTTTCTTCTGCACAAACTGGCATTGCTGAGAGGTGATGATTTCTTGACAGTTTTCCCTTTCTTCTGCACAAACTGGTGCTGCGGAGAGGTGAGGATGCCCTGAACAGGGGGGGAAAAGGGGGAGGTGTGGAGAGAAGTGGAGGGGCTAGAGGAGGTGGAGGAGGTGGAGGAGGCGGTGGTGGTAGGACAGGGTCAGGATTGTTGGTGTTGGCTGGCGGAGGGTTGACAATGCGGAGGATGAGCCTGGTTAGAAGATTTTTGAAAACCCAATAGTTTCCCCTGCGGGACAAGGTGCGAGTAGCTGCAGTGAGAGAGCCAGATATTTCGTCCTCCCAGTCATCAACTAGGATTCTTAAAGCCTCTAGAACCTCAGCTTCATATCCTCTATGGCTAACATGTGGGTGAAAGGGTGGCTCTGCAGGATTTCCAGCCCTTCCACGGCCTCTCCCGCCTCTGGGAGGTCCTCTTCGATGCGGTGGCATGAAATTTCCGGGGCGTGGGTGACTGTAACAGGAACAGGAGGAGTTGAGCGTAGTGCGAAAGCCAGAGCTAATCTTAAGCAAACAGGGTGTGAGATGAGCCGAGCCAGAGCAAGGGCTTAGCAGGCTCATCAAGGCGCAGGTGACGAAATGCAAGAGCTAGAGGGTGAAGAGCTTGGAGGAGGCCATATTGCAGCGAGTCCGATGGGCATAATGGTTTTCCATAACTGCACTGTACCATACCTGCTCAGCCTTAAATGTTGAGGGAACTGGAGCTCCTTAGAGGATCGGGCTCGCCGTCATCCCTACTGGTGCTATTGTCATCCCCAGAAGTGGCCGAAATCCAATTGCTGGAAAAATAAACGTCTTTCGCATGGTGGCTCTGATGGGTGTCAGGCGTGTGGGGGCACTGGTGTCGGGCGTGTGGGGGCACTGGTATTTTATTATATTTTATCAAGTTTAAATGTAAGATTAAAATTTTATAATTTTTATTTTATTTTAAACAAATTTTAATTAAACTCTTAACTTTTAGATTTGTTTTTAATTAGTATTTAGTTAAGTCTTAGTTAAGGATTTTAAATTTATTTAATTTAAAAATATAATCTTAGTTAGGCAATATTAGGGATTTTTAATTAACTAAAAGGATTTTAAATTTAATTAGGCTTAGTTAGGTTAGGCAACCAGGATCGGCTAATGGACAGGCCGTTATCTCTATTTAGGCAATTAGGGTTTTTAACAATCTCAATTGCTTCTCTAATTCTTTGCCTTGACTAGTTATCAACTTACGATAACACCTGCATATCCTCAACTTTAACTAGGTGTTTTGTGTTATGCGAGTGTTCAACTAAGGCAGACTTGTGGGTTCTATTGAGACGGATATCCGCACAATGTTCTTTCACCCTAATTCAGATGGACCGTCCTGTTTCACCTATATAGGCTTTACCACATTCACAAGGAATGAGGTAAACCCCCTTTTTAAGACAGGGGTCAACCGAATCTTTCACTGATCTAAGAAGCTTCCTGATGTTGTTAGGTGGGGTAAAAACTGAGTCACTGTTCTTCTTTTTCAAGTGTTTGTCTATTTTTTCTGTAGTCCCTTGAATGTAAGGGAGAAAGGCCTTATGATCTCCTACTTTCTTTTCTTTGGATGCAGCCTTAGGTTTGTTTACTTGTGTTATTTCAAGGGCTTTGTTGATTTGAGCTAGGTTATAACCTTTGGTAAGAAAAACATTGCGCAGATGTTCCCGCTCGGAGTCTAGGTGATCATTATCAGAAACCCTTAGGGCTCTAGTGAACAGTGTGTTAAGAACCCCATCTTTTTGGTTTGGGTGATGATGTGAGAGGGCGTGTAGGTATTGTTCTGTGTGGGTTTTCTTCCTATAAACCTTGTGGGCAATGCCTCCATCCTATTTTCTGATAACTATTGTATCAAGAAAGGGAAGCGCATTGTTCTCTCAAACTCTTTTGTGAATTTGATGGAATCAGTTTGGCTATTCAAATGATCCACAAATTTTTCTAACTCTTCGTTCCCATGGGCCCAAATTAGGAAGGTATCATCAACAAATCTGGACCACCATTCAGGTTTCAAATTAGCAGATCCCAAGGCTTTTTGCTCAAAGTTTTCCATGAAGAGATTGGCTATAATGGGAGAGAGGGGGGAACCCATCGCCACTCCACAGGTTTGTTCATAAAGTTCACCCATAAAACTAAAAAAGGTGGAATTGAGACAGAGGCCTACGAGTTGTGAGGTTTCGGGATCAGTCAACTCCTCTATAACATTGATGGCTTCTTTGATGGGTATCATGGTGAAGAGGGATACAACATCCAAGCTCAATAAAATCTCATTCTCTTCAATATGTCTTTGTTTTATTTTCTCAATAAAGGAAGAAGAGTCCTTAATAATCGAGCTTGTATTGCCTACTAGGGGTTTCAATTTGTCTACGAAGAATTTTGCGAGCCTATAAGTTGGTGAGCCTATGGTGTCCACAATGGGTCAGAGGGGAACCCCAGTCTTGTGGATCTTGGGAAGTCCATAAATTCTTGGAACTAGGGGGGCAGAGATGATAAGTTTTTTCTTGATTTCCTTATCCAAGGAGGATTTCTTTATGGATTTCGTAACTTCCTCTATGATCCGATTCAATGGGTTCTTGTTAAGTTTCTTGTAACAACCACTAGAATCCAAGTGGGATTTCATCTTAGCAATATAGTCTTCCTTATTAAGAATCACAGTAGCTCCTCTTTTATCAGCTTTTAAGATCACAATCTGGTCATTCTTTTTGAGTTCTCTGAGGGCTTTGCTTTCTTCTCTGGTGATGTTGGGTTTGGGTGGTTTTTCTCTTCTTAGGGTTACAGCACAATCTTGTCATACCTCTTCTGCTTCATTTTCTGGTAGGTGCCTAATGCTCTCTTCAATGCTGCATATGATGTCTTCGACCGGAATCTTTTTTGGGGCGATGAAAAAATTAAAGCCTTTCTCAAGTAGTCTTCTGGAAGGTATGTTTAGTTCGAAGGTTGAGAGGTTGACAATGAGTCTATTAGGATCCTTGGTAGCACATTTATAGTTAATGTTGCCTTCAATTTTGTGGTTTTTGTTTTTACTTTTTCACTTTAAAGGTCACCGTCCCTAGTTAATGTGTTATTATGATTGGGGTCTTGGTCATCATGCCATGTAAGACTGACTTTGTGCTCGTGCGTGTGAACATTGTTGTTGTTTAGGTTTATACTCTCAGCTAAGCCATCGTCGGTTCATAGGGTTTCAACCAAAGATTTATCTTCACTAATGCTGCGTGTTTCCTCAAGGTTCAATGCATAACGTTGTGTGTTAAAATTTTTATTGGCTCGTAGGGTNGGTTCATAGGGTTTCAACCAAAGATTTATCTTCACTAATGCTGCGTGTTTCCTCAAGGTTCAATGCATAACGTTGTGTGTTAAAATTTTTATTGGCTCGTAGGGGTTCAACCAAAGCTTTATCTTCGCTAGTGTTGTGTGTTTCCTCAAGCTTCAATGCATACTGTTGTGAGTTAGAATTGTCGGGCTGTTCCTTTCCTGGCAAACGATCATCATGAGCGTAATCATTATCATTTGTTGCAGCATTGGAAATCATCATCACGTCATTCGCCCTGTTGGATAGCGAGCTAACAGCACCAGCACTTCTTACTTTGGTTGCGTTGGGAGACAGGCTCTCACCACACGCTTTGTTGGAGTCTAAAATGGCTGCGTTGGGTGCTGTGGTAGAAGATACGTTGGTAGCCAACCTTGTTTTTCTAGCGATTTTCTTATTAAGCTCCAAGGCGCGGCTATCCTCCAGATTATGGAAGTTAACCCCATCTTGACCAGAAATCGTTACGTTGGGTGTTGTAGTAGAAGATACGTTGGAAGCCAAACTTGTTTTTCTGACGATTTTCTTATTAAACTCCAAGGCGTGGCTATCCTCCAGATTATGGAAGTTAACCCCATCATAATAAGAAATCACTGTGTTGTCTTCCTCATTGGCTATGTTGGGTGCTTCGTTGAGTACTGCGTTGTGAAAAAGTCTTCCAAACAGTCTGGCAGTTTGCTCATGGGAATCGCTCTCTTGCAGGCCGAGGTCATTGCCAGAACTGTCTTGCTGTTCAAGTTCTTGCAAGCTGTAGTATTTATCATCGCAGGAACTGTCTCGTTGTTCTAGTTTAGACAGTTTGGAATTATGTTTGATTTTTAGTTTTTTGGAAATCGTATCCACTCTTCCACTAGAGCAACGATCCCAGCAATCCCAGGTGATTTTATCTAATGAATTAGCTAACTGGGTGTGTAATAGCAGGACCTGGCGATCCAGCTTATCCAGGGCCAACCAAAGACTCCTAATCTGATCACACACTAACATGAGACCCATTTTCTTAAAGAGCATTTCTTAAAGAGCAGATTGTTATGATTGTTTTTCAGGGGATGGGAAATTTTGGCGAAAGTGGGAATAACGTTTATGTCTCTGCATTGCTTCAAAAATAAAAGATGGGCAATCTTTTTGCATTTATCAATGCGAAGTTTTTCCAGGCATCTCAGATTTCTCAGGGTTTCTGCTCCATACCGGTTAGAAATAAGGTTTGTTGAGATTCTGCACTAAGGATTCATGGCATCTAGAGTGATTTGATTTTATCAAGTAGGACTGTGACCACTATAGAAATAGTTTAAAGGTTTGTCCTCAATTATACAATATTTACATAATCAAAGGTTTCAATTTGTGAAGATACTCATATAGTCATAAAATACTCAAGCATCGCCTAGCATATATTATATGTGATGAATGCAAATATTAAAACATGTTCTTGGTTACTACATTATTGGTTAGAAAAATCCAAATCCAAAAAAAATGCAAATAAAATACACACATGAAGTCCACGTAAATGATTTGTTGAATCAAAACCAATAAAATCATGTATGAAAAAATACTTGATTAATTTTCAAAATATAATCACATGTATGATATCATTTTTACACAAAATCATTATTTATAGTTACACTATAAAATCTAACTTAATTGGTTGAATCTCATATTTTAAGTGTTATCAAAACATCATGGACATTATTATAATTACATGATAATAGTGTCATTTTCAATATATTATCATATTTAGTGTTAATTAGAAAAAAACAACTAGGTATAGTTTTAATAAAATAGAGAGATATAACCCACTAACTAAAATATCCAATATTTAGGTGTTTTTTTCTACTTTTCTTTTCCACTTTCTAATAAAAACATAAAATCTACAATTTTATGAATAACTATTTAATCATATCCATTTAGAAATATAATTTAAATGTTGTTGAGATCTAAATAAATAAATAAAATATTAACTTAGGCAAATCTCTCCATGCACACTTATGAATAAGTGCAAGTTAATTATGGTCTCTTTTTGCATTTTAAAAGCAACATAACTAAAAAATAGGCATCATTGATCTTAGATGGGTATTTTGACATACCTCCACAAAATAAATATGAAAAGTGGGAAATTGAATCACCTTTCAAAATAAATAAATTGTTTGCACCCAAGAGGTGCATCCTATAGCCGAGTAGGGGAGAGATGTGTAATTCCTTCCATGCTCATCCTAGAGTTGACATGTGTCCTTAATAAAAAAAAAAAAAAAATTTGTTAAAAACAACTTGGAGGCTTAAATGAAATTTAAATTATTTAGAATTGCATATATATAAAACAACATAAATTAGATAAACTAAAACCATAAACATTGAATTACACATTTTCACTCTAAAAAAGGGTTTGCACCTTGAGAGATTTGATCCCTCTGGTTGCTTGGTAGATCCCCTTTTAGATGGATCTATGCTGGTTTATTGAGAATGTTCACAACTAACTCAATTTTTATTTTTTCTAACATTGACAATTTATTTTTCAGCAAATGCAAAGGTATATTTCCATGTTATTACAACGTTTAAATGCCTAAACGATGGAATGAATAGACGAAAATTGGCAACTATGTAGATGTATGCCAAGTGTCAGTGCAACTTTTCAAGGTCTTAATGATCATTTTCTAAAAATCTAGTTGCATCTAAAAGGTCCACCAACTTCATACACTTACCCTTATCCATAAATCACACTTGAGGGAACGAACAACTGTTAATGGGGGAAGTTCATTCAATGGGTCGCTCTCAGGTCTCTCCTGCAGCTCCATGGAGATATCCATCCCCTTCTCTGTGCTGGTAGCTGGGCTCACCGTGGAAAGGCTCGGTCTCCATGCTCTTTTCATCTCAAAGGCGGTATTTCTGTGTGCCCTTTTACCTCTGCAAGGGCCTGCGAGTAGTGATGGAGCTAAGTCGTCTCGACGTGTTTCCTCCTGCTCTTTTTCCTGCTTAATTTTTCTATCTAAAGCATAGGTTCTTGGGTACCTGGTCCGAGGGGTTCAGCTACTCGCTGTTTTCTCTTTGATTTATAGCTTCTCCTGTCCTTAGGGTTTACTCTGTCTTAGGGTTTCCTTGCCCATGGTGGTGGGTACCAGCTTGTAGCTTTTCTTGGAGTCCCTCCCCTTCACTGGGGGACTAGTACCAACCAAGATTTTAAAAAAGTGGGAAGGAATCGTTGTTTGTGGCTGCACTGGTTGACGTCGTTACTCACCACCCTTGCATGGGTTTTTTCTCCTTATCCGCCATGGGTTGGATCGGGTACAGGGTTGACTTTTGTTCTTATTTTGGATGATTCGTTGTCCTGAAGGCTCGGGTTTTCTTTCATCAAACCCTTCTAGCTGCTTCCTCGATCCTGTCGGCTGGATTCTTATCGCTGTTGACTTTGGACCCTCCTCGGGCTGTGACTCAGCCTCTTGGTTCTTTGGAACGGGGTTATGGTGGGGTTGGTTTACTGTTTTTAGTTTTTTTTTCTTTACCTCCTTCCTCTAGCCGGTAGGGTTTTTGGAGCCGTTCCTTGAGTTGTGACTCAGTCCCTAGTCTCTTCTTCAAACGGGGTTCTTTGGTTACGGTTTTTGTCATGTGTATATTATATTTACCCCTATTTTGAGGCCAGGGTCCTACTTGGTCACAGGGGAAAGTAACCTTTGGTTCTTCACAACGTCGTTGGGGAGCTGACTTGGAAGGACACTCCCTATGGCAGAACCGGATTTTCAGGCTCGCTACCGCAGAAAGCGTAGGGCTAAGTGTATAAAGGCATAAGAGGGACGCTATCGTTATGTTCTGGGACACGACATTTTCATGGAGCATGTTACGTCCCTTTGCTCCTGTGCTTTGGTTGGAAGGTTGGAATATTGTCGAATGAATAAGGCTTCTTGGGTCAATTGGGCCTCGGAAAACTGGAAGCCTCTTTTTTATTACGTCCCGACCATCAGCTTACTGTCAAACGGCTGGATAGTGTTTGTTTTCCTTGATGCTGAACACTGCACTCGGGCTCTTGAAGGCATTTGGCATATCGGAAAGGGCTCATTGGTTCTTGGACGCTGGCACTCCAAGTTCGATCCCTTGAGAGAGAGGATCTCCAAACGCCATCTGTGGGTCCTTTTACCCCACCTCCCGTTTCCCCTATGGAGCAGACGATTTCTTGAAGGAATTGGGAACACCATTGGGAGGGTTGTATCTGTAGAGGATGAATTTCACCAGGTTTATGACAAGAGGGTAGAAAAAATTCTTGTTGAATTGGATATTTCACGAGGGCTTCCAGTAGAAGTAGAGATTTTGTGCAACGAGCGCTTGCTGGTTCAGAGGCTCGATTATCTGCACATGCCTTTTAGATGTAGCTGCTGCCGCTCTGTGGGTCATTTGAGGAACTCATGCCCACAAAGACTCGTAGGAGGCAATATCTCGGATGCTGATGAACTTGGATCGCCCAAGCCCCTAGACAGTCCTGCAAAAGGTCTTCATACTCCACCAAGTTTGTCTTTTGATTCCACTCCGCCTTCTGATTTTGTTCCAGAATCCTTTTTAGATGCCGTGGATAATCTGATATAGTCACATCAAAAATCTACACCTCCTCCCTCTACTCTCTCTTTAGAGTTGGCACCTCAGTTGCTTTCGATCCCCCCTTCCTTTTTAGCCTCTCCTCCCCATCATGTTCCCTCCCCAAAGGAAATAGAGGCACTCCCTTCTCTTCCCAGCTCTGTCATCACCCATACTCCTAACTTGCAGTTACCCCCTCTGGACTCGGGTTTCCCTGCTTTAGACTCAATAGAGGATTTCCCCCCACTTATACCTGATGCTCCTCTTTCTGGTCAGGTCCTTTCCCCTCACAGCCCCACCTCGTCCCCTTCATTCTCCGATCCTTCCCTTAAAAGATCCCTCTCTATCTTCATAGCCTCCACTCCTTCTTCCCCTTCCACCCTTCACCTTAACTCCATAAGGTTTGCGAATGTGACTGTTAGAAAACCTCCTAAAGGGAAAAGGGACTTTAAGGCAGACCTCTCCTCTGCTTCACCTCCTTACATTCCACTCTCAGTCCGAATCAAGGACGCGGCCAGAGGCATCTCCTCTAGGGGACTTAGAGCATTGTCACCCCCAAAGGATGTTTCCTGATGTTAATCCTATCCCTTAACACTCGTGGTCTGGGAGGTAGGACCAAATCACTCAGCCTCCGTGCTCTTTTCAAATCTCTTAATCCTGATATTATCCTCCTGCATGAAACTATGTGTAGTGACTCCCCTGCTCTTTATTCCTTCTCGAAGCTACTCCCCTCCTGGGAATTTTGTGCTATTAGTGCCCGTGGGCTTTCGGGAGGCCTCCTCTCTGCTTGGAATCTGTTAAAGGCTAACTGTAAGGCATTTCATACTTGTGCGGGAATTTTACTTCAGGCATCTATTCGAGGGATGCCAGACCCCCTTAACATTCTTAATGTTTACGGTCCATATCGGAATCATGAACTTTTCTGGGACAATGCCCTTAGAGGTGGTCTACTCAATCTGCCGCATCTTGTGATTGGTGGGGATATTAACCTCACTCTACGCTCGTCTGAAATTTGGGGAGTCGAGGCCTCTTTGAACCGGCTTTCAAATCACTTCCTATCTCTCTTTAAGTCAGTTGGACTTGTGGATGTGGCTCCTCTGGTATCAGGGCCTACTTGGCGCAATGGCAGAGTGGGGAGTAAGGGCATAAGCAAACGACTCGATTGTTTTCTTATCTCAAATTCTATGATCCCCTCTTTGGGGGTTTACAAGTCTTTGGACCAAATGCCTGGATCTCTCTGACCATTTTCCTATTTATTTTGAGTGGAATAATCTAAAAGGACCCTTTGATTACCCATTCAAATTCAATCGTTCTTGGCTTGAGGACCCGGATTTCATTGAATGGTTTATGCGCTGGTGGTCCTCATCCTTCGAAGCTGATACTCTTTTTGATATTGAAGATCTGTGCCTCACTTTGCGCAAGCTAAAATATGCTACAAAAAGGTGGACTAAGGATAAATTGGCTAGTTTGGACACTGAATCCTCGAATCTGGAACTTGCCATTGAATCTATTCTCGCATGCCCTTCTAAGGGCATTCTCACAAAGGAGCAAATTGTTCATCTGTCCCACCTAAATGCCAAAAGGCATAGGATCTTGGAACACTTCCAACTTACTTGGAAATTGAAAAGCAGAATCAAATGGGCTCTTCAGGGAGATGCCAATACAAAAAATTTCCATGCTGTTGCTTTGGGAAGAAGGATACAAAACTCAATCTGGTCTCTCGAAGACTCCGAGGGCCATCAGATTGAGGATGAGGTTTCTTTAAAGGAGATGGGAAAAGCTCACTTTGCTAACATTTACAAGGATGATGGATATTCCAGTCTAGAACACCAACTGAAAGTGGTCTCCCTTTTCCCCAGATTGATTCCCAGTGAGCACTCATCTCTCCTCTCTCGACTAGTTAGTCTTTTGGAAATTGAACTCTCTCTCAAAGCTTTTAAAAAAGATCGTAGCCCCAGCCCGGACGGCTAGCCTATAGAATTCTGCCTGCACTTCTTCGACCTCCTGAGCCCTATTCTTCTAAATACTATTGACCAGACTAGGATCTCGAGCTTTATACCCCCGTCCTTGAACTCTACTTTCCTTGCTCTTATCCCTAAGAAGGAAAAGCCTCGGACCTTTGTTGATTTTAGACCCATCTCTTTATGCAACCTTCTCTATAAGCTCATCGCAAAAATTATAGCTGGGAGGCTAAAGCCCTTCTTGGATCTGGGTATCTCTCAGGAACAATTTGGGTTTCTTAAAGATCGTCAAATATCTGAGCCTATTGGTATTGTGCAAGAGGTTCTTCATTCAGTCAAAACTAAGAATCTTTGTGCCTTTGTTCTAAAATTGGATCTTTCTAAGGCTTTTGATCGTGTGGATTGGACATATGTTAGACTGATCTTGATCCAAATCGGTGTACCCCTCCTTACTGTAAATTGGATTATGGGATGCCTCACTACTGTCAATTTTGTGGTCCTGGTCAATGGGACTCCTTCGAATTTTTTCACAGCTTCTCGTGGAATCCGCCAACCTTTATCCCCCCTCCTTTTCATCCTTGTCATAGAGGGCCTTAGTCTTCTCATTCGGGATGCTAGATCCAATGGTCTCATTCGGGGCATTAAAATCTCACCCTCCCTTGCTCTTTCTCACCTCCTCTTTGTGGACAATGTGATCCTGATGGGCTCGGGTACTCTTCTAGACTGGTCTGCTTTTGAAGTCATCCTTGAGACCTTCTGCAAAGCCTCAAGAATGAAGATCAACTTTGAAAAATCTTGTTTTCTCTTTTACAATTTTGATACTGACTGTCTAAATGCTTTTGCTGGAGCTCTACCCTACAAAATGTTGCCTCTACAATCTGGGTTCAATTACCTGGGTTTTTACCTGAAACCACTTGGGTATGGAGTTAATGACTGGCTTTGGATTCTTCAAAAACTGGAAAAAATGATCAGTCACTAGACATTTCAGTTCCTTTCCCTTGGGGGAAGATTGGTTCTCGTACAGTCTGTTCTATCAAGTATTCCTGTATATTGGATGGGCCTTGCTCCAATCCCATCCACCATCTTACAGAAACTCAGAAGAATCATGTTTAACTTCTTATGGGGTTCCACTGACAATAACAAAAAGTTTCATTTGGCATGTTGGAGAGACCTCTCTTGGCCCAAGGAATATGGGGGATGGGGTATCAAAAACCTCCATTGGTTCAACCTTTCATTGTGTCTCAAAAATCTGTGGAGGGTCCTCCATTCTAATGGTCTGTGGTTTCAAGTCCTCCATACAAAATATTTAAAATGTACATCGGTGGTCGATTGGCTCAGAAGGAAATGTTTCAGCACGCGATGTGCCTCTGTTATTTGGAGAGGGTTTATGCAGACCCTTCCATGGATGGGCATTCATATGGCTTGGAAGGTAGGGGATGGTGAAAATGTTCTCCTTGGAATCGATCCGATAGTTGGTCTTCACTCCTCCTTTAGCCTTCCAGAGGATCTGAGATCATATTTGGAAGACATGAATATCTGCACTCTAGCACAGGCTCGGAATTCTCTTCATCATGTGCAGAGCTATTGGTTATCTGCGGAAGACTTAGATCTTGGGGGTACTTACAACATTATGTGGAATGATTATATCGAAGGGCTATCTGGAGCAGGCATTCGGCTCACTAATCGATCTGATGATCTTGTTTGGAATTTAAAAAAAACTCGGGTTCTATTACTGCTAAGGATGCTTACGATTGCATTGTTTGTTCACGCATGCCTTCAGTTGCAAAGCTTGCAGATTCTCTTCTTTGGACCAAAGCTTTGCCCGTCAAAATATCTTGTTTTATTTGGCTCTCCCTTCGGAACAGGATCCTCACCTGGGAGAATTTACAGAAAAAAGGCTTTCATGGCCCTGGTATTTGCGTCCTTTGCTCTTCGAACGAAGAGACAGTCGAGCACTTGTTTATCAATTGTAATATTTGGAGAACGATCACTAATCATGTATGTGATCTTCTAAATCTCACAGCCTTCTCTTCTTCTGTATCGCTTGGAGAAATGATCAAAGGATGGATTGGAAACGTGCCCAGGAACTTGCACTTCTCTTCGCTCCCTTTCCATATGATGTGGATCCTTTGGAAAGTTCGTAACCGGGCCATCTTCGAGGGGAAAAAAAGGAACATTTACAGTTTGATTCAGCAAATTATCACAACTGTCCAAGTTGTTCCTTCACCGACTGTCACTAGGAAAATAAAAAGAAGAATTTTGGGGCATCCCCCTTGTAAGGATTACCCCTGTGGTTTTATGGATGGCGCCTCAAACTGTATGATAGCTGGAGTGGGTTACTGCATTCATTTAGATGAGTATCATTGCTTGGAGTTCTCGCTGGGGGTTGGATATGGCACTAACACAAAAGCGGAACTGCTCAGCTTATGGGCTCTTCTACTATCTTCCCAAATGATGGAGATCCCCCTTGCCCATATATACGGTGATTCTCAAGTAATCATCAACTGGGCGTTGGGATCGACTGCGCTCTCCCCACCTGATCTCTTTCATTGGTGTAGGGAGACTAAAAAGCTCATTGTCAGCTTTCAGGACTTGTCTTTCTCCCACATCTACCGAGAGCACAATTGGACCGCTGACTGTCTCTCTAAAACTGCACTCTCTTATCCTCAGGGTAAAGGCAGTTTTAAGGAATATTTCGAGAACCATTTGGTTTCTCAAGATACTTTTCAGCTCTTCTGAGCATGGTAAAGGGATTTCTTTCTCCCTTATATTTGTTTTGATTTGATAGAGTGTCATCTTTTAAATTGTTGTTCAGCTCCTTTTGGTGCTCGGTAGATGTGGATGTGCGGACAGTTTCTCTTCTTTATGATGAGACAGTTTTCTGATGGGATCACACATTTTGTTGTTATGCCTTTCCCCCCGGCAGTACTCTCGGGCAGTTTGTTGGTATGTAACCCGCTTAAGGGGAGAATGTAATGATGACCTTTGATTCTTTTTTAGAATAACAAGGACAGGCTTTTTTCTTTCTGAAAAAAAAAAGACATGCAATTATTAACTTATCATTTGTCCTCATATAAATCCAGGCCCCTCAAATTGTAATTTCTAAGCATAATACTTCTTCCTAAATACATGACATTTTTTCTACTTATAAAGTCATGTTTAGATTTATATCCCTACAATTTTATACATAAGGTTAGAGACAAAACCCTTTCATATACCAATGTAATTTAAAATCTATAATTTTGAAAAAAAGATGTTTGAAGTTTTTAAATAAACCAAAAAAATTACTATATAAATAAAAATATATTTCAAAAATTATGGAGATAAATAAATTCATAAAATTACTATATAATAAATTAAAGTAAATCCACTTTGAAGTTATAAATTTATTTTTAACTAATATAATTTTAAAAAATAATTAAAAAATATTTACATTAACTTTAAATTTATTTCTAAAAATTATTCTAAAATATAAATATATTTAAAAATCTGTAATTATTTTTGTAAGCTTTAACCAATTTCTCATTCTTAATTTTAAAAAGCTATTTCCATAATTTTTTTTTATAGTCTCACTCATATCTAAACTAACATTGGATCTAGCAGATCGAGTCACAAATTTCTCCCCTTTAACTTATTTCTTGATTTTTCCAACCAAATATTATTCAAATTATTTCTTTAATTGTAGTAACAAACATGGACATTAACTTGAGAGTAATTTGTATATATAAGCTGGAATATTTAACTTGAGCTTATTATGTTATTTCTCGTTCCAAATATTGATGGCACCGGAAGTATTTTGTTTAAATAAGTCGAAATAGTGTACCTAAGCTGATTCATTTTTTTTTCCGTGAGACTATTTCACATTAATTTGAGTAATTTAGTGTCATTAAGTCAAAAGGCATCCGACAAGAAAGCACAGAACTATAGAGAAACTTCATGATCACGGAAAATACGTGGTGATGTAATAAATTGTTACAATTTTTCTTGTTTTTATTTATTTATACTTGTATATACAATAATAAAAAAATGTGTAGCTAACACTTAAAACTAGTATTTCTTCCTAAGAGTTTATAGGTTAAAATCTAGAAGGGGTAGGATATGTACATCTTTGTAAATTTTAGTAGTTAAATTGTTGTGCAAAGGGGTCCTTGTCTCATAAACAACGGGGTCTCATACACTAAATTAGTATATGGCTTGGTCGTGATACTTTATTATTATTATTATTATTGTGTACATTTTTGCAGCCTCTTCTCCTCTCATATTTATTTACTTGCTCTCTTATGTTCTCTTGCTTGTGTGAATTTGCATTTAGGCCCCTAGAAAGGATTTTCATCGTTAAAATTTTTTAGAAATAATCCTTAATGCAAATTAATAATTCCCTAGATCTATTTCCCGTGAAATATATATATATATATATATATATATATATATATATATATAAAGGCGAATGAACCTGCGGCCGGGGTTTAGTCACATCTTTGATCTCGGATTTGAAGAATAAATATGGCAAAGTACATCTAGCTTATTGATTATTTGGATGAGGAGGGTTATGTCCCCATAGGCTATTTTTAGCATCGTGGATGTTATATTTTCTTCATTTTCTATAGCGATGAGAAACTCAATTTAGTTATTTATGGCTAAATTATGAATCCTTTGATGGCAAGTGGTTACTCTTCTTCGGTAGTACGAGATCAAGAGAATCTAGATCTTTCAAAGATCCAGGGTGATCAATATGCAACATGCGATAGGTTATTTAATGCTGCAGCAACACTGTAAGCCATTGGATCTCAACCCATTTGAGATCCAATGGCTCACAATGCTGCTGCAATAGCATTTAATAACCTGTGACATGCTATATAATTTTCGCGAAGATCAAGGGGTTCTTTCAGTTTAGTTAATGAATGTTTGCTCCTCTCTAATTTCGTGCGGTGTAGTAGGTGTCAATAGAGGAAATAATGACTCGTACAAAGGCCTAGATCAGAGGACGATTGCTTTTCATAATGATTTTCGTTGGGACAATGACCTGCCCCCCTCGAGTTTCCATAATGACTTATGAGTCGGAAATTTTCTTATCCTTCAAGAGGGTAGGCTCAATTCTTTCATTCTCTCCATATGACGAGGTCAAATCGATCGGCAGTAGAATCGATATGTCAAATCTATCGTGTGGTTGTTTCCTTGCGAGGCAAAAGCTGAAAAAGAAGGTGATAAGGTATAAAGGATTTGGGGTTTCGCTGGTTGTGAGAAAAGGCATCCCAATTTTGGACTTCCCAAGGATAGCAGGTGGGACCTTGAAGGAAAGATTTGTGATCGAATGCTTGATGTTCAGGAGTTGAACCAATGGATCTAGAAGAGTTGGACCCCCTTGATTAATAGGGATCCAATAGCCAATCCCCTTGGCCATATGTTGGTTTGGTTTTGAACTTGACAATGACACTGATGCTTAGTCTAGATTCTTTAGTGTATTTGGGCTTTGGATAAAAATATGTTTGTTCTAAAGGCTTGACATCCTCTTTTTTACTCTTGAAAGGACTATCTGGAGGCCATCTCGATGTGGGTTAATTTGTTGTATCTGCCACTTGAATTCTGGTCTCATGAGGGTTTAAAGGCCATTAGCGATACTATCAGAAAATTTTTGGTGGTGGAGATGGATCTGTTCAAGTCCGAAGCAAGATCGATTGCATGTATCCTTGTAGAATTTTACCCGAGAATAGGTCGTTTCGAATCAATCGATTTGGTGGATGAGGATATTAACTTTTTGCAATAGTTGGACTATATAAATGTCCCTTTCTGGTGTGCTCGTTGTCATTTATATGGTCATGTTATTACATAATTCTCTCGTTCTTTTCGCAAACAGATTTGGAGGAAAAATGTGGCTAAGACAGAGGATGGATTTGCTCTTGAGCTAATCCTTCAGGCTTGGTCTCCCAAGGTGGACCCTTCTGAGGAGCATTAGGCAAGTCCCAATCCAGATATAGATCTCATCAAACACCTAGTTCTGCCGACTGAGGTGACATTGTCAATGGGCCCATGTATCCTTATTCATGTTCAAAATCTATTTGAACGTATTGACATTTCTCCTAGTCAATTTGATATGTTTACAAATATGTAGTGAAAAGTGAAGGTCACATTTTCTCACACAAAAGATAGGAATCCTCCTCCCTCTCATGTTGTTCAAGAGAGAGATGAAGGATTTTTTATCCCTCTAGCTTTGGAGGAGGTCCCGATTATATCTAAAGATAAGGGGGTGGAAAGTGATTTGGTTATCAATCTATCAGATGAAGGAATGCAGGGAGGGTTGGACACATCAAATCCTTTATATAGAAAGGTGTTAAAGAGCAGCTCCTGTGGTCCATATCTGCTTCGTTCATGTTTCAAGGAAGGTGGTGGCTTGGATTTTGATGATATCCTTCGTTCTCCCGGGAATTGAAAGTAGTGATAAATTCATGAATGTATCATGCCAAGGAGAAAGCTAAAATTGAGACCAGGGGAGGTAATTAAACATCACTGGGGTGCTTAGAATCCCATGATGGGGTTCCCAGATGAAGAGTTTTTCTTTAAACATTCGGGGCTTGAGAGGGCAAGCCAAAATTGCATCCCTCAAACATTTGGTAGATGTGGAATCTCCTAATATTTTACTCCTTCACGAATAAATGGGAAAAGGTGAGTTAATCATCCCAATTTTGGAAAAAAGTGTTCAGTGGTTGGTCTTTTGTTACTTTGGATGCTTCTGGTCTCTCTAGTGGTCTTGTATCCAGGATGAACGAGTCTTTGAATATTGAAGGTTCTTTTGTTTGTTCGTCTTCTTTATGTTTGGAGGTTCTTTCCAAAGAGCTGGATAGGCATTTCTTCGTTCTCAATAACTATGGTCTGTATGAGAACATAAATAATTTTGGGGAAACTGGGGAAACTTCCAATTCAGCTATAGTTTTCCTAGTCCCGAACATTATAGCTGGAGGGGATTTCAATTTTATCTCATCCAATGAAGAAATTTGCGGAAGAATTGCTAGAGAGGACCGTTTGACATTATGTTTTCGTGACTTGTTGGAAGCTAAAGAATGGGTTGAGATCAAGCCGAGTGTCCTTTCGAAAACTAGGACAAATAAAATATTGGGAAGTGCGGGTGTTACAAAACACTTTGACAAATTCTTCATGCATGAATCCTTATGCATGTAATTGGATAATTTCCGGTCTTGGGTCCATAATTCTTCCTTTTTCAGATCACTTTCCTATTTTGTTAGAATTTGGAAACACAGAGGTGAATCACGGGGCTCCTTTAAGTATAACTTTAGTATGGAAGCAGATCCTTAATTCGAGTTGCTTGTGAAGGAAAAATGGAGAGGGATTAAGTCAAAAATTCAAAGATATCCTGGTACTCAATTCTTTGACTCACTCCGTGAACTTAAAAAGTACGCGATTGAATGGAGTAGGGAGAAAATACACTCAAGAGAGGATAAATTGGTAGAGATTGAAGATAATATGAAGACTATTTATTCTATGGATCCCTCGAGTCTATTCCCGGAAGAAACTTAGAGGCTTCACTGGAGATCTCTAGACTTTCGTAAGAGAAATAAAAATTTCTCAGAGAGAGGGAAATTGAGTGGAGACTCAAATGTATAGCCCGTTGGTTGGATGTCGGAGATCATAATACTCAATACTTCCAAAATTTCGTAAAGCATATGATGGCAATATCGCTGAGGATGAAACCCAAAACAATGTAACACAAGATCCCTGGCACACACAGATCCTAAGCTGCAATTATTTTTTCCTCAATCTCGTGATGGTTTATTTTTTATAATAATTCGATATTCACTCAAAACAAAATACTTCATTCAGAACCGGACCTAGTCTATCTCTGTGGTTCTTCACAAGATTTTTTTTAAGTTATTTAGAGAAAATACAAAATAATAGGTTAAAAAAAAACTTAATATGTTCCCACTCCTACTTTCACCGAAACATGAAGGCATTCTAGCTAACACGAAGGCATTTTGGCTTAAAACGATTTCCAGAGGACTTTAAAATATGTACGAACCAGACACAGCAATAAAGAACACCAATTTCTCTTTCCCTGGCAATTTCTATCAGATTGAGACTACACTCAATTCAATTAATGGGCACTCTTTTTTTTTCAGGCAGTGTATACTTCTTAATGTTTTCCACAGAGATTTCACATGAGTATTTTCGTGTTTTCAATCAATTTTTGGTTGCCAAGTAAGAAGTATAACAGAGAAAATCGAAACCACTTACAAATTGTCTGATGTGGAGCAGTTGCTCACCATAATTTTTGCAGAGAACTGTCACTCATATTAAATTCCAAAGATATCGTTGATTTCAGAATGTTTTAACAACCAATAGATGTAATTTTTTTCATATTCCGTTTCCAATATGCAGAGAGGACATTTACCCAGTCTTGATCTTTTAGGAGAATATTTTATTTCCTCTTCCTTTTTCCAAAAACTAAAGCCCCCACATTAAAGCCAAAACTTTCATTTCCAGAAGCAAGAAAACTACCCTAACTGTTTTTTTTTAGTTTAAATATTTATTTAAAATATAACCAACTCCTAACTAGATGTCCAAAAACTTTGCCTCAGCTTCAACATGTGACCAATCCAAACTCCTGTTTACAACCTTTGTCTGTCCATCAGATTGTGGATGATAGGCTGAGCTAAAATTCAACTTAGTACCAAGTTTCTTCCACAAAGTCCTCCAAAAATGTCCTGTGAATCTTGTAACCCTGTCAGAAATTATACTCTTTGGCAATCCATGCAACCGAACAATCTCATTAAAAGACAAATTAGCCACATGGGTAGCATCACTAGTTTTGTAACATGGAATGAAATGAGTCATCTTTGTAAATCTATCCATTACTACAAGGATTAAATCATTAACTCGTTGAGTTTTTGGTAAACCCAAAACAAAACCCATGCTTACCGAATCCCAAGGTCTGCTAGGAATAGGTAAATGCGTGTGCAATCCAGCATTCTGACTCCTTCCTTTCACATACTGACATATCCTGCACTTGTTCACGTACCTTTGTACATCTGCCTTCATCTTAGGACAAAAATAAAAATGACTTAGTTGTCCAAGTGTTTTATCAATACCAAAGTGCCCAGCCAACCCGCCTGTTATCCAACTTTTTGTACCATAAGTTGGGTTACCTGAGGAGCCACCAGTTGACAGACTTGTTCAAAGTCTGATTCCAGTGTATCAGTTGATCCG
>LPNX010861352.1:510000-593490 GCA_001517045.1 Pseudotsuga menziesii | reverse complement strand
GTAACAATTTTTACCTTCTTTTCTCTATGATGCTTTGCATCATTTGCGATGAAATTTTTAAATTTTCTTCAAATAATACCTTACTTTTGGTAGTGTCCTCTAATATTTTCGCAGCCCTACCATGTATATCATATTCATCATCATACTCTTCTTGAAGAATAAGTCTACGTTTTCCATTTCCTTTAACCGAAGTCCTTTTCTTCTGTCAAGGTTTAGATGTTTCAATAGCTAATCGACACATTTTTATTTTTTCATAGCATACTCCGGAGGTAAGTTGTCGGACTGAGTCTCCTCATATGTTTGTTATGCTTCCTCCTCTTGTTATGTTAGTTCAATTTTTTGTTGGGTCGGAAGTACAATGGCTACTTGAAGAGTGTTTTCCTCCTCTATCGGAGTGTCCTCCAGGGTAAAATTTCTAATATCTAGATATACTTCATAATCCTCCTCTTTCTCCTAGTCTGTTAAGAGTTCAACGATGGATTGATCAATATTCTTTGCAATTCTCAGTATGGCTATCTTGGTACTGAATTGTCAGGCTAGTTCTACAAATATGTCCTTAGCTACTGGATATTAATCAATAGGTTCAACCTTTCCTGCGACCTCCTGCATGAATCGAATTACAGTGTGGTCCAGTTCCAGTTGAATGTGTGTTGACGGTGGTATACATATTCAAACATTCTATGGTACCCTCCATCAAGTTGTTTTTATTTTTAAGTTTTGGAACCAAATGTGTGGAAATTGAACCCAGATGATAGATCAATTGCACTCACAAAATTACTAATCAAACATGCAAATTTACACACAAAGGAGACTGAAATTGGAGCATAACACTAATCTATATTGAATAAGTGTACAATATCCAACCTTTTTAAGTCATAGGATGCTGCAATAAATAATTACATGAGACATTCGAGTGCATAAGGATGCCATTGAAAATAGTCAAAAGCGGGCTTACTAAATTTAGTCAAATCCCCCATAGGTGCATAAAGCAGTTTCCAAATTTGCCTAGGAGCTCACAAATTGGCAAAGTCAAGTAGGAAAGATAATAGGTGATGGAAAGAAAACTCACACATGATTTTATTAGGAGAAAATAATGGAGGATGATGAGGGTGAAAAACAAGTCAACTTCACCTAGTCTTACTTTCCCTTTTGCCATAAAACTCAGTAAAGAAGGCAATAAAGCAGAAAAAGCAGACATGCACTAGGGAGGATCTAGAATAAAGAAGATATGCTAAATATGGATTCTAGGAGGTTTCCCAAGCACTCCATGACTCATTTTTAGCAATTTTTACTTCTAGGACATGTGGAAGACAACTTGCATAGAGTGGAATATTGGAAACTAGGAAAATAAGACAAAAACNCCAAGCACTCCATGACTCATTTTTAGCAATTTTTACTTCTAGGACATGTGGAAGACAACTTGCATAGAGTGGAATATTGGAAACTAGGAAAATAAGACAAAAAATGGATTAATTAATGTCTAAGGTAGCTAAATATGGGTTGATTATTCTAACACCCCCCCTTAATCCTGACTTATGAGTAAATATTAGAAAAATATAGGGCCTAGCAACAAGGCTTAGTCACCCTTTACATACTGCATGTCCATTTAACCAAGGAAAGAGGAAAAAACCCAATGGGAAAATCATCCCTTAAACATGGACAATAAAACAAAATTTGAAAATATTGTCATCAATCATGCTTCACAGCATGATCAGCAATCCTCGGCAGTGATTTGAGATTGCTGAATGTCTTCTCACAAAAAAAATTGGTGAAGATGTCAGCTACTTGTTCTGAAGATGCACAGAAGAGTAGGTGCATGGTGCCATCATGCACAAGCTATCTGATGTAGTGCATATGGATCTCAATGTGTTTGGTTCTCTGTCTCTGAACTAGATCATTGCAAATTTGAATGGTTCTTTGATTATCACAATATATAATAGTTGCGAACTCTAATTCGAAGCCACACTCACAAAGTAACCCCTGCAACCATAATCATTGAGTTGCTGAATTTACAACTCCTCTGTACTCTGCTTCTATAGATGAGAGTCCAATGGCACTATGTTTCTTGCTTGACCAGCTAATTGGTCCTTCAGCAAGCATGAACACATATCCTGATGTTGACTTTCGATATGTGTTGTCACCTACCCAATCATTGTCAGTAAACCCAATCAAATCAAGATCAGATTTATCTTTGTAGAAGATCCCATGAGTTCTTGTTCCCTGAACAAAGTTAAGGATCCTTTTGGCTTCTCTCCAATGGATCTCATGAGGCTGATCCATGTATCTTGAGGCCACACTTACTGCATAATAAATATCAGGTCATGCGTGTGTAAGGTACAGCAAAAACCCAATCAGTTGTCTATACATTGTACTATCTACCATAGGAGAAGAACCTGCTTCTTCAAGCTTAACTCCTGAAAGGAAGGGAGTCTTTCTTGGCTTGCAATATTTCATGTTGAACTTGTTCAAAAAATCCAAAGCATATTTGGACTGATATAATTTTATTCCATGTAGTGATTGAGAAATTTCGATACCCAAAAATTGGCTCAACAACCCCAAATCAGACATAGAAAATGAATGGTTCATTGCATCCTTCAAGGAGGCAATTTATTTCTTTGATCTTCCTATAATCAGAAGGTCATCCACATACAAGACAATAATAATCAAAGAACCATGAATCATCTTCAAATAAACATGTGTTTCATACTTGCATCGAACAAACCTCAATGACAGCAGAAAGCCATCAATCTTGGCATACCAATCCCTTGGGGCTTGCTTAAGCCCATACAATGATTTATTTAGCCTGCACACAAAATATGGATTAGTAACAAACCCTTGAGGCTTCTACATGTAAAAATATTCAGTAGTATCTCTATTTAGGAAAGTACACTTCACATTCATGTGATGTACCTTCCACTGCTTCGAAGCTGCAATGGCTAAGGCTAGCTTGATGGAGTCCATCTTTGCCACTGGTGCAAAGGTCTCATTGTAGTCAATACCATGTACCTGTGAGTAGAATTTGGCTACCAATATTTCCTTATATTTCAAAGGTGAACCATCAGTAGAAAACCTATTTTTGAAAACCCACTTACATTGAACTAGCTTCCTCCCTGGGGGAAGATCAACTAGCTCCCAAGTGTTGTTCTTCTGGAGTGAGTTGAATTCTTCTTTAATGGATGCTTGCCATATTGGATCATGTGCTGCATATTCAGATGTCTATGGGTCTGATTCAACCATCATATATGATTTCTCTGCAAACAAAGGGTCTTTCATGCTCAGGGCACTCTCAAACTAAGATCTAGTCCTCCTAGGATCACTAGGATTTCCAGCTAGCTCCCTAGCTGCATGAATGGTATTTGCTGCCCATTTTGGTCTTGTAGGACTGTTAGGATATTCAATTAAATAATCATTATCAAACATATCAGAATCCACAAAATCATTTTTCTCTTCAATTACATTCAATGGTTCTGGTGGTGAAGAAGACTCTCCAACTTCAACTGTTGTTAAAGGCTCTTCTTGGAACTGAACACTCCTTTCAATGAAGGATTTGTTTGTGCTCAAATTTATCAGCTTGTAACCTTTTGAATCTGCAGAGTACCCAAAAAATATGCACTCTTGGCTTTGGGGCTACAAAGCCTTCCTCTTTTCTGTTGGAATTCTAGCCCAAGCCCTTGAGCCAAAAATCCTGAAATGGGTCACATCTGGCTTGTGCCTGCTCCATGCTTCGAAAGGAGTCATACCATCAAGATGTTTATGAGGCACCCTATTCTATATATAATATTCATATTTTATAGCCTTGGACTAAGACTTTGGTGGCAAATTCTTAGCCTCCAACATACGGGTTGCCATCTCTTTCAGTGATCTGTTCTTTCTCTTAGCAACACCATTTTGTTGTGGTGTGTAAGGGATTGAATGCTACATATGAATACCTGCATATTCACAATATTGAATGAAATTAGACTTGACATAATCACCACAATTGTCAGATCTGAGGATCTTAAGTTTCCTCCCAGACTGGTTTTCAACCAAAGCCTTAAAGACTTTGAAGAGGCCAAAAACTTCAGACTTATGCTTCAGGAAGTAAACCCAATAGTACCTGGAAAAGTCATGTATGAAATTTAATGCATATTTGGCCTAACTCATTGAAATATGAGGGAATGGACCAGAAACATCATTGTGGATCAACTCAAGAGCTGCAGAGGTTCTCTCATGACTAGCTCTCTCAAATTTATGCTCTGGGTGTTTTCCTAGGACACAACCTTGACAGACTCCCTTGGAAAACTTAATATTTGGTAACCCTATGACCATTTATTTTTCACTTAGATCAAAAAGATACTTATAGTTAAGATGGTCAAATATTTCATGCCAAATCTTGCTTGCCTCATTAGTATGAATCATAAGAGCAGAGGGGTTTGAGTAAGGTAGAAAATGTGAAAACCAGTATACCTTCGAAGTGTGATCTACAACTCATTTTGCAATGAATTTACCACTTGAGATCTCCATGATCTCAAAATCATTAGGGTATAATATGACCTTCTTTGGAGACCCTGTGTGGGTCATCTGATACACTAACAAGAGGTTAGAGGCAAGACCTGGAACATACAATACATTGCTAAACTTACCATGGTCAAGATCAATCCTTCCTTTTCCTAAACTGTCGGTGAGAGAGTCATATCCCAGCACTATTGGTGGACCTTTCAACATGTCAAGAGAGGAGAATACCTTCGTGGTTGAAACCATATGTCTTGAAGCTCCAAAGTCTATGATGAAGCTAGGTGAGCTTGATGTGCTAGAAACCAATGCATGAACTCTCTCTCTGTCTTCTGAATTTGATCCTCCTTCCCTCTTCTTTGAGCTATCAGGAAGGGAGATGTTATTCTTCTTTGGAGTTGGGTCAGCATGTCAATTTTCTTCTTCATGTAGGAGCTTTAAAGATGAAATCCCTTACTGCAGTATGCACACTTGCTCATTTCTCCTTTGTTCTTCTTATTTTGGAAGTTCTTCTTGGAGCCTTGGGGCTCCTCTTGAGACTTTTTCTTGTCTCTCTTTTGCTCAGGTGGCTTCTTAGCTTTCTTCTTGCCTTTTGAATCCACCTTCGAATCTCCAGCAACTAGAGCTTGGTATTTGGAAGGTTTGATGGTGCCCATCATCACCAGTTTATCTTGTTCTTCTATGAGGGATTCCAGGAACTCTGCAAGCCTAGGCATCTTCTAGACTCAAGCTGTCAACTTTGTGGCATGGAAGTTTGAAACAAACACTGAATAGTCAGGGCCAAGATTTGAGAGTATGGAAAAAACTAGTTTCTCCTCCTTATTTTCAATTCCACACTATTTTAGTTGTAAAACAAGGGCTTTAAACTTGGAAAAGTAGAGTTGCAGGGATTCGAAGCTACTAGAACTCAAGGAGATCAGTTGATTCTCAATTTGATATCCTCTCATCTCATCTATCTTACCAAAAATCTTGACCATCTTTTCCCATACTTCATTTGGTGATGTCAATCCATCAAGATGGAATAGGAGTTCTCTGGATATGCTCAGACACAAGAGAACAATAAGCCTCATCCCTCCTGTTGTGCCATATAATTTTCTCTGCAGCTGCATTGGGCTCTGCTTCAGTTGCCATAGTCACCCTATAGAGACCTTTCGCTCTCAACAGTATCTCCATCTCTACTTTCCATTCAAGGAAATTAAATGGAGTCAAGATTATCTTCTGAGATTAATCCATATCTCAGAAATTGTCCCTTCAGTCAGCAGAATAGCTCCCAGTCAAGATGTCGAACCTATAATAGCAATATGGAAGGATATAAATCGATCTACAAATGCTCTAATACCATGTGGAAATTGAATCCAGATGATAGATCAATTGCACTCACAAAATTACTAATCAAACATGCAAATTTACACACAAAGGAGACTGAAATTGGAGCATAACACTAATCTGTATTGAATAAGTGTACAATAGCCAACCTTATGAAGTAATAGGATACTGCAATAAATAATTACATGAAATATTTGAATGCATAAGGATGCCATTCGAAATGGTCAAAAGCAGGCGTACTAAATCTAGTCAAATTCTCCCATAGGTGCATAAAGCAGTTTCCAAATCTGCCTAGGAGCTCACGAATTGGCAAAATAAAGTAGGCAAGCCAATAGGTGATGGAAATAAAAATAATACATTATTTTATTAGGAGAAAATATTGCAGGATGATGAGGGCAAAAAACAAGTCAAGTTCACCTAGTCTCACTTTCCCTTTTGCCATAAAACTCAGTAAAGTAGGCAATAAGGCAGAAAGAGCAGACATGTGCTAGGGAAGATCTAGAATAAAGTAGATATGCTAAATATGGATTCTAGGAGGTTTTCCAAGCAATCCATGACTCAGCTTTAGCAAGTTTGACTTCTAGTACATGTGGAAGACAACTTGTATAGAGTGGAATATTGGAAACTAGGATAATAAAACAAAATGGATTAATTAATGTCTAAGGTAGCTAACTATGGGTTGATTATTCTAACAAAGTGTCCAACAAGACCTTGGCTCACTCTAGATCCTGAGAATTTCTAGCCATGGAGAATGGTTTGAAGTTCCACATATCAAATCTTGTCGGCTCATCAAATTCTAGATCTCCAGCAGGTCGGATGTAGAACATTGTGATCCATATAATTAAAGATGGGAATCTAATTGGTGTGCTTTCCTCATGATATTTTACACATATTTTCTTATAATAATATATTATAGGTATTGTTACCATCGGTAGGTTTTTCCTATTTTTACTACATTCACGATAGGTTCCAACATGTCGAGTTTTAAGTCACAGTCGCGCCATGTAGTGGTTAGGCCTTCAGAGATCATGTTTGCCATTATCTTGGGTGTAGTGTATTGAATCTGGATGATTACCAGTCCTCTAGAATTCTTTTCTATTGGAGTCCCTATAAGTTTTTCGACTAGGCCTATATTTGTTTTTACAGGAACTGGTTCACTTTTGTTTGAGAGAGCGGTGAGTCTGTAGATGATGTTGCTAGATACCTCGACATATCTGTCAAAATAGAATTTCCCATTGTGGTACCAACTAACAATGAATTTTTATATCATGTCCTTCATTTCCCCAAATATTTCCATAAAAGGTGCATTCAGGTAGCTTACAATGGTGTTGGAGTTCATTTTTAGAGCTTCCAACATCATTTTGTTGTCTTTGTATGACCATTGTTTGATTTCTTTCCATAATCTCAACCATGATAATTATAGGACTTTCGCTTTGTGGATGTTCTCCAACCTTTATAATAATGGGGTTGTGGTGGTTTCTACCTCCTTTATTTTTCTTTTTGTAGATATTGTCTTTTTCAATGCCATCTTGTTGGAAAAATTCTCTAGTTCTCACAGAAGTATCTTGGTCTAAGGAGTCTGATAGCTCTATATTTCTAGCTCTTCATGGAGTGATGTGTGGTCTTCCTCTGGTGTGGTATTTATAAGTGGACCAAGTGGGGATCTAGTCGATGAAGATATTAATGGTGGATTTGACTATGAAGGACTCTCTGTCAAGTGTTGTTTTAATACTCACTGTTTTTGGTGCTCCTTATGTCGATGATCATGATGACTTGATTGGACCGTTGGCCCCTCTTTTTGTCAATATGCATCATGGTTGAAAATGTCGGTGGAATGGGCATTATCATTAGAGGAAATTTCAACTCAAAATGGGTTGTTTAAATTTAACTCAAATTCCATGTCATCATGTGTTAGCCAATGAAATTGCTTTAAATTTGAAATACCATATAGGTCTTAAACACTTTTTTAATATAAATTTGGGGATATGTATCATAAAAAAAACTACTTTTTTTGTTTGTATTTTCGACATATCTCCCTATGTTTTTACCCCAATTTTGATCGAGAGATCTCGTTGCATGAGGAATTAAATTCTGCATCCAACGAGTACCCACTCGTCATACTTTTGACAGACCCCGCTACCCCAAAAATAAGAAATACCTGAAAAAACATGATGATGACATCATCACCACATTTTTTCAGGTATTTCTTGTTTTTGGGGTAGCGGGGTCCATCAAAAGTATGCCGAGTGGGTACTCGTTGGATGCCAAATTTAATTCCACATCTAACAAGCTCTCCCGATCGAAATTTGAGTAAAAACACGGGGAGATATGTCGAAAATACAAACAAAAAAAGTACTTTTTTAATTTTCTTCCTCCAAAATTAATAAATATTATTTTATTATTTTAACTATTATTTTATTAATTTTTTTGAGGAGGCCCATTTTGAGTTGAAATTTCCTCTAATGTCATCGTGTCTATAGTTATGATTTCGATGGCTATTTGTTCTGAATGGTGTTTTCCTACTTCTTTCATAAGAGTTTATCCAAGTCCTTGTCATTTTATTTCATTGTATTGTTTCTTTTTCTATGTTTACTTTTTAGGTTTTTATAGTTTTTTTATTTTTTTTTCTTTTCAAATTTTGTTAACAGTTATGCAACCATTTTTTATCTTTAGAATTTTTAGTTTTTGTACTGTTTTAGTCGGGCACCATTACAAGTTTCTAAAATACTCTTCCTTCCAACATTTTTAGTCGGACTGATCAGTTAACATTGATTTCTTTGACAAGATATGGTCCCATCCATTATGTGTGTAGCTTTTTGGTTTTCCTTTTACTCGACTGTTATACAATAACGCAAGGTCTCCAACTGACAAGTTTTTATTTTTAATGTTTCGATCATGCCACATTTTATTTTGTTGTTTTTGTATTTCTTGGTATTGTAGTGCGATCATTCGATGTTCCTCTAGTTTAACTAGTTGTATCAGTAGCTCTTTCTTAGCCTCTTCAACATTAATGTGCAATTTGTCGGAAATTATTGGTGTTTGTTGTCAAAAGTGCAATGGGACGACTACTTCTTGTCCATAAACAAGTCGGAACAGTGTCTAGTATGTTAATAGTTTGTAAGCCATTTTGTATGCCCATAAGACAACAGGAATTTTTTCCTCCCAATCATATTTTTATGTATTGCATATTTTAGTTATGCATCTTGTCAAAGTTTTGTTAAATGCTTCAATTGCACCATTGGACTGTGGATGGTAGGTTATGCTCCTTCTATGTTCAATTTTAAACTGGTATGTTAAAACTTCCATTGTTTTTTTTATAAAGTGTGATGGCATGATCATTGATCAATGTCAATGGACAACTGAATCTGGTAATGATATTTTAGTATATAAATTTTGTCACTACTTCACTAGAATAGGTTTTGACAGGTTCTGTCTCTGTAGACTTAGTAACGTAAACGACTGTTGTTATAATATAGCGCTCTCCTAACTTTCTAGCAGGTATTGGAAATGGTCCTATAAACTCAATCACTTAAATTTCAAATGTTAAAATTGGGTTTAGTAATATTAAGGTAATCTTGGTACTTGGTAGAGGTCGACCTAGTCATTGACAATGGTCACATTTACTAACAAATTTTCGACAATCATGGTATAATATCGGCTACCATAATCTGGACTGTTGGATTTTCTTAGCAGTTGTGTCATACGGGAAATGACCTCCAATTGGGCCATAGTTTGCTTCATGCATTACGATTTCTTTTTCATGTTCAAGAATTCATCAACAGAGTACCTCATCTAAACCAATTTTATAGAGGAACCCATTTATTATGCTATAAGGTACAATTTTAATTAGTATTTTTTTGTCACTCATTCCTTCTGGTGCTTGTCCATTTTCTAAGAATTGTGATATTTCTTCTAGTTTTACAGATAGAGATTATACTCTAAACAAATGTGCATCTGGTAGGTCATCGTCAACTACAGTCGGGTCCGACATTTAGTTTTCATGATCAAACTATAACTTCAAACTCAAATTCTTGGAATAAAAGTAACCAATGACATATTGTTCTATGATTTAAGGTTTTATTTACTAAATATTTTAATTCTTAGTGACTGGTGTAAAACACAAAAGGGTTAGCTAGCAAATAGTGTCCTTATTTGTTAAGTGCAAATACCATTCCTAGTGCTTCCGTTTCTACCATGGAGTAATTCTGTTTGGATTTGTTTAATTTTATTCTATTGTATACGATTGGATAATACATTCCATAATCTCCTTGTTGCATCAATATTGCACCGATTGATGTACCTAATGCATCAATATGTACATGAAATTTTATTGACCAATTTGGGAATCGTAGAATAGGTGCTTCGACTAGTTTTTTCTTTAAAGTGTCGAATGATGCATCGCAATCTTCGGTGCATTCATATTCCTGATTTTATTTTAGTAACTCTTCTAAAGGATATTTCATGTCTAAATAATGATGAATAAATTTCCTGTAGTAGCCTGTATTCCCCAATAGAACACTGACTTGTTTTGGGTTAACTGGTGGTTTCAAGTCGAGAATAATTTTGATTTTTGTGAAATCGACCTTGATACCCACTTTGAATACAATATGTTGTAGTAGGTGTCCTATAGGAGTTAAAAATATACATTTCTTTATATTAAGTGATATATGAATTTGTCGGCATATTTCTAACATTAACCATATCCCTTTGCAGTGATCCTTTAGCATAGAGTAAATTGTCTAGTCGTTGAAGTACAAAACCATTGTTTTGTAAATAAATTCCTGGAATGATTTAACCACTATTCTTGAAAATATGAGTGGTTTGTTTTATAGACCAAACGACGTGACTTTGTAAGAAAATGAGCCAAATTCACACACAAATGTTGTTTTATTTTGATCTTCTTTAGAAATTGGTACTTGATTGCAACTTGAGAAACCATCTGTAAACAAGTAACATTCACTCCCTGCAACTTCATTAATAATTTCATCTTCAAAAGGATTAAAAAATGGGTCTATTAGAGTGAATTTTTTTAGTTCACAAAAATCTACACAGATCCTCAATCTTTTCGGGTCATGCTTATTTGGTTGTACAACCATTGGGCTTGCCCATTCAGACTGGTCGATGGGGTAGATAATTTAGGACTCTAACATATTTTCAATCTATTTCTTTACTATCTATTTATGTTTATGAGTGAGTTTGTATGGTCGTTTCTTTATTTGTCTTGCATCAGGTTTTATGTCAATCTTCATTTCTCCCTATTATTGAACTAATACTTTAAGATACTTATAATCCTGAGCAAAGACATCCTAAAATTATTTAGTAGGTTAACTATTTCTGTTGTCTTCTACTCATTCTAGTAATCTCAAATTCTTACCATATTTGGTCTATCATTGGTAGAGATGTCGACTTCTTTTTCTTTATCCTTTGTGTCCATCCATTATGGTGCTTTTCTATCATTAATTTGTCGACTTCCTTCCTTGAATTGTGAAAATGATGCTCAGAAGTCTTCTGTTGTCATCCGTTCAGGTTCTTCTTTTTCTGTTGATTTAATTTTTAGTATTGTTCTGATTGGTTTCATCATTTATTGCTTATCATAATTTCCATTGAAATATCTTTCTACTTGTACGCTCGGTTTCTAGTTGAATTCTTGTCAACTGAGCTACTTTATTTGACCAAATATTATGACATTATGCTTTCGGTCAGTTGTGGTTTTCTGTCGAGCTATTATTAACAGTTGGTTTTAGGAATGTTTTTATCTTTTTTGTAGCTTCGACTAGTTGTTAATATTCTAGTATAAACTTTAATTCCTTGATGAAATTTTCTTTAAGTTCATTTCATAAGAACATTTCATCTCGGGCTTCCTTCATTTTGTACCATTTGTTTAGTAGGTCATCCAATGTTGATGGAAATAGGTGTAGGCATAGTCATTCATCTTTATATCCAAGCATTTTACACTCTTTTTCACATATACTTATGTCTCTTTCAGGATCCTGGCCTTGTATAAAGACTGGTATTTGTGCTTGCTTTGTTAGCTTCTTTCCTACAAATATTTTGACAAAATACATTGAAGTTGGTGACCATGATTGTAGTCTCGACTGGTGAGTATCCCACCATCAAGAAGGTTGTCTTGTAAATGTTTCAACTAGACATTGAAGTCATCCATGTTCACCTATGTTTTTGGATACTTGTTCAACATGAAGGAATGGTGATTGCCTCTCTTTGTACCGAAGTGACGGTCTATTTTGTCTTTTTTGGTGCCAGGGATGGATGTTCTCTAACTTTTCTTTCAAATATTTTTGGTATTATAGACACATAAAAGCATTGACATATTTTTTTTTGGTATGGCTTGAATGGTTTATTAATTAGGTCACAGTAATATAGGGACTAAAGAAACTTGTACAAGTTATTCAAGACAAATTAGACATCAAATGGTGTAACGGTACTACAATAAGAGTTTGCAGACCCTGTATAATAAAAAATAGAATGATATTACAACTCAATTTCATCCAGAATGCATGAATGCCAAGACAATTCAAATACTCAAGGAGGTCATTTGAATTGCATGGATGGGTGTAGCTTAACTGAATGTCAGCCATAATCGGCACACTTAATTAACCACTGATATGATCCTTAACTGACTCTCACACTAAGTCCTAACTAAATCAGAGTGCAATAGATGACTGAGTCTAACTGAAAGTGACTAGTCACATGTAACTGTATATCCAACTCAAGGAGGTAGCGCATCCAAAACTCCAAGTAGCTTCAATGGAGTTAACTGTGACACTTGTCGTCAGAAGTGGTTGTAGGCGCCTGTGTTGACTCCAGTTCATAAATATTGGCCAAAAACAGACAAATAATAGATGGAGGCGTCTTCAAAACTCAACTTAACTGATTTTTAGGTGAAACAACAATCAGTTAGCAATTATTAGGTGCACTTATGACACTCATTTCACCCCATAATTGCTCCTTGATTGAAGGAGGAAGCACAGTTAGCCTCCCTAATTGAAGGAGGAAGCCTAGTTAACATCCCTGATTGAAGGTGAAGACTTAGTTGGCCTCCTTGATTGAAGGAAAGCATGGGCGTGCTCATGCCGATGTCATAATGTGCTCATTGGATGCCAAATAAGTCAATTAAACTTAGGATAGTGGGTAAATATGCCAAAATTTACCAAATAAGTGTGCATGTTGGGTAAATGACTCCAAGACCCTCCATTAATCTATACTCAGGAGGAGTAAAAATTAAATGCATGAAATTCTAGGGCCCTGGCAACAAAGTACATAGGTCACCCTGTACAATAATGTAACTCAAACAATGCTAAAAAATAAATCTAAGTGAGGAAAGAGGGAAAACATAGTGGGAAACCCCCCCCTCAAGCTGAACACTGGAGACGTAATATGATCACCCAGATGAAATCACGCTATTATCACCAGGTCTGCTCCAGTAAATTTTCTATATTCTCGTAGCATGTATGTAGTGAGGGACTCAATCTTTAAACGCCATAAAAATTTCATGATTGTTCCAGTGTCAACATGATATATGTGATGTATCTCTTAACATCACAAGTTTAAAGATACTTCATCACCAACATCAAATTTATGTCAAATATCAAACATAGGAGTTAAGGAAGCATCCACATGGAGAGCCATGAGGATATTTGCATTGTTGAGCCCAACTTTCGAGTTCTAAAATGAGGTCATAACCAAAGCTTTATTAGTCATCAACGGAGTGTCAAATATAAGAGTCAAGAATATAGAGCTCACCATGGCTGCATATCATTTCTATTTGTCCTTTGCGCAAATATAATATGGTGGAGAGTGGTGATAAAGCAATATTGTTCTTGCTCGTCATGAAGATTTATGGAATCCTCCTCAAAACATGACCAAGCTGAAAACTTATATTCTGATATGATACGTTATGATCCCTATAGTATAGATGGAATGGACATTTTTTTCAAATATATTGTAGGTGAAAGAGTCCTTTGCTTCATTAGGCCTCTTGGCACATTGAGCTTGAATCTTGCTACATTATTGGAAATTGTTACAATCTGAAAGCTTAACATGAAAGGGTTGTTCTATAATTCAAGTGAGCATTCAAATTAAACGAAAATTACTTTTCAGCATGGGCATTAATGGGACATGAGTATGTTGAAATAAAAAATACTCCATCTGTAATTCATACCTACTACAGAACTGTTGATATAAATCCAGGGGATTATCGTGCTTGGTATGGCTTGGGGAAAACCTATGAAATTTTAGCCATGCCTTGTTATGCACTTTATTATTATCGACAAGTTGCTTATCTGCAGCCTGATAATGCTCGAATGTGGATTTCTATTGGAAATTGCTATGATAGTGATCACCTTCAAATGTTTGATGACGATATAAAGTGTTACCTTTGGGCCTTGAGGAACAATGATAAGAAGTGGAATCAGAACTTGGTGGTAGAGTATTTTTGGAAGATCGAGCTCGATATGTTCACGCCATGAAAGGAGGAACACGTGGCAGAATATAGATTAAAAAAATGATTTAATGAGTATTTTTGGGCACCATTTATGCATTTGATGGATGGTGGCAGAGTTACAGATCATCTATCGATCTCACATTTTTCAGTTCCAACATTCAAAGAATATTATCAATCTAATAACACAATCAGTTCTAGGGCATCAAATGAACATGTGGCAGTCATAAGAATTACCAACGAAGTAAACCTAGATCTACAATTTGTTCGATATTGTTTTTAGGTTGTTGATAGGATTTATCTCCAAAAAGAGAGTTATAGTTGTTAAGAGTTTTTTTATTTAAATTATAATTTTTCAATGTAAAAGGGGGATAGGTGTAATGTCCCTGACCCTCCGACCAATTAAGAGGAGGCTACCGATGCTGCTATCTACCTGGGAAACTAGACCCATGAACAAAAAATGAAATGTATTAGACTAAAACATGTATAGATGCATAATTATTTATCATACAGCAGAAGCAAACTACATTCCATTCAAGAATTTAGCATGTCCACCATTTCCATTAAACATCAAATACAATTGTAGAGATGAGATAGACAAGAATACTTATCTTATGAGGAAGCTCATCTTCAACTAGCTATGTCACTGCAACATTTCACCCAACCATATGCCAGTGTGCTCCTTAATATCTCAGCAATGCTGCCACCCCCGAGCTGGGCTTGATTCCCCAAGGAAAAGGAAACTAGTAGGATCACACATAGCGAAAGATATGACAAAGGATACACAACTCGACCAAGCCAAATCTATGTTTGGGTTTATCAGACTGCCAAGGGGACATAAAAACACATAACCAATCCAACAAGTTGGGTTTATCAGGTTATTAGGAGATGGAAGCACTGTGTGCTAAGCCAGTGGGCTCACTAAAGAGCTAAGGATGCCTTCACCAGAACTAGCTTGACTCCTAAGACATCCACACACACCCAACATAAGGAATCATTCCCCTCTCTGTTGCATAGTCCCTCAGGCCATGACTTCCCTTCTAGTGCTATTTAGGTGGTTTATAGAAGAGGGCCATCCCTCTAGCTCTGTCTATGAGGCTCCTACAAAACACTAGGTTTTTCAAGCAGACTCCTTTCCACTCCTACACAGTACACATACCAATATCATGTGCACACACAACAAAACAACCAAAACAACAATTCACAGCTCTAGTGTTTAAAGGAAAACACCACAGAATAAAAATAGAATGGAAATTTGGGTAATACACAGCTCAGTCTGAACAATTTGATTCCATATTTGTCCTTGGCCTTATCATGGCCAAAATGAATCAACAACAACCCAAAATTCATGTGGAGACTAGCAACGATTTCTCAGCTACGGGAGGAAATGAATGCAACCTGGGTGAAGGTGAATTCACATGCCCAGACCCACAACATGAAGAGAATTACACACAGCAAAATCCCAAAAACAAAATTCACACACAACAAACTTCCATTTGTTTGAGAAAGATCCCAACATGGGTGTCTGATGATGAGGAAAAATGTCCAGGGCCCAAAATCATGAATGAGAACTACCACTACAACAAAGACCTGTGATTAGCGTCCCTTTTAGCTTCTTTTTTAGTGTTCACTATCTCTTTTAGTGTATGTTTCATCATTTTTTGGACAAAGTGGATGCTTTTCCATGGGATGGTGCTTTTAATGGTGTTATTTGCATCCCTTTTTAAAATTTGACGCTATTTTGGATGCTAATTAGCATCCCAAATAGCGTCCCACTTAGACTCCTTATTAGAGTCCCAATTATCATCCCAATCAGCATCCCAATCAGCATCCCAGTTAGCATCCCAATTAGCATCCCTTTTTAAAATTCAATGCTATTTTGGACACTAATTAGCATCCCAATTAATGTCCTAATTAGCATCCCAATTAGCATCCCCATTAGAATCCCAATTAGCGTTCCAATTAGGATCCCAATTAGCATCACAATTAGTGTCCCTTTTTAAAAGTTTTTGTTATTTTGGATGCTAATTAGCATCCCAATTAGAATCCTAATTAGCATCCCAATTAGCGTTCCAATTAGCATCCCAATTATCATCCCTAATATCATTCATTTTTAAAAGATGGCATTATTTTGGATGATAATTAGCATCCCAAATAACATCCCAATTAACGTCCCAATTAGCATCCACAAAAGCATCCCATATAACGCAAACAATAGCCTCCAAAAAATGTCCTAAATAGCATAGCACCATATATGAATCCAGGGTTAGTGACATGAATTGCGACATGAATTTCGACAAGAAAAACATTCAACATAGAGCCAGGAAATGCTACACCTAGAGTTGTTTTTATAAATGCTAAGTAATTCTATTTAGTTGATTTGCTAAACGCTAGTACCGTTGCTGAGTTTGATTCCCGTAAAATATAAGGTTTGACTATAACTGTCAACTAATATTCTACCTGAAATTTAAGGATATATGCCCCACTATTTCCATAAATCTAGAGAGGGTTTCTTGGAATCCTGTAGCTTTCAAGTGTTCCATCTATGACCCAAATATGCTTTAACATCCTATGCTTTGATATTTGTCCCTCCTTTGTCCCTCCTTTGTCCCTCCTTTGAATACCACCTGTTAAAGGACTGCATGGAAATGCTCAATTTGATGCCCTTGAATATGGGGTTGATCTTTATTGTTGATCTTCAAAATATGGGATTTTAATGCTGGTAATGTGGACCTGCTACATTGCTAGATGGAGGATTCAACACCATAGAGTCCCAATGATATTTTTTTATACAAACATCTGTAAATCCCCATTGCTAATATTACTCTTGATTACTAGATATTTTGTAATATACTCTATCACTTGCTCATAATATACATTTCTCAATATGCCACGAATTTTAAGAGCCACTACTATGACAAAGGAATTATTCTTGTTCAGATCATTATTGAGAGTTGGTAGAGAATTCAAGGTTCCAACACATAAGTATTGATAGGCTAAATATGCAAGTGGAAAAATATCAAATGTATTTTTGATAACCATTCAACAAGGAATCGATGCCAATAGGATGGTTTCATATGTTAGAAGTATAACTCTTGCATATTCCTTAACTGTTAGCAAATTCCATTTCAAATTTACTCCTTTAGGTGTAGGATGCAAGAAATTCAACTCTATAATTTCACCTTCAAGTCTTGTTTGGCCTCCAATGACCATAAGGTCATTTTTGTAGCTATGAAATACAAGAACCAAACCCTTTATTGAGCTTGCTATTACAAGCAATTTTCCCAATATATTCCAAATATGGTATCCTTGTTATATTTCTTGACTACATTTTGCTAGTGCTTGATTGCATAAAACTTGATTATTTATCATTACAACCAAGTATGTTGTTGGTTCACTGATTTGATTAAGCAATTATACTATACTGCATGTAGAATGCACTTTACTGCTAAAGGGAACCATTTGAGACAACCATAACTTGACAAGAAACTTTTTAAATATCATTGTGCATATATATATTTTCATATTCTAGTTTAGTGTAGATATCTTCAACAAAATATGGTCATTTCCACAAATCTCATGATGACAAAGTGTATGCACAGAGCTAGAACACGTGTAGATGTTGAAGTGTGTGTGGGGGGGGGGGGGGGGGGGGGTGTCGGGACATAATTGTGGGTACTGGAATGTGCATATTAACCTTGAATGTGTGCACATAGGGTCTAAAATTGTGACATCCCATGACACGGAGTCACACATAAACAACAATTATAGACTTGGGCACAAAATTGGCAGTGGTTCTTTTGATGAGATATACTTAGGCTTTGCTCCATTTTTTATTTTGTTCAGTCAATGAGTAATTATTTCATTGATCCCATAAAATATTAATCCATCAAGTCCCACAGACTTTGTATTCACCTAAGTTTGTCTAAGAAGCATTACATACGGTTTGTGATCGACATATTTTCTCTTTATCCATGACTCACGAGTGTCACCATATGGAAATTTTGTATCTTAGAACACCAATGGTTCTTAGTTCTTTATTAATTTTGCAGCAACACCTCATCTTGATGGGTATATACTTGATTCCATATCTATGATTTTTTGTATTCACCTGAGTTTGTCTGAGCAGATTTACATGTTGGTTGTGATCGACATATTTTGTCTTTATCCATGACTCATGAGTGTCACCATATGGAAATTTTTTATTTTAGAAATACAAGATTCCTTTACCTTGAAATAATGGGTTACTTTCTTTGGGTGAGAAACACCAATGTATTTTTACCATTTGACATTTTAAATTCTGATAAATATTTGTAGGCGGTTCTCTTCAGTCCAATTCAGTTGGTCTATATGCTACTAAGGGGGTGAGGCTAACATTTTTCTGACTAATTTGGATATGTTGCCTCTAAAGAAAGAGAACACATCCTGAAGTTTGGCAAAACTAAATAGTCTCTTTACAACAACACACACAATACAAAACTTTCTATAATAAAATCTGATCTTTTCTTATTGCAGTTCACATGGCTCTAACTATTTTACATGCCTAGGCTCCTATCCTCACTAATCTTGCGCACTTGATATACTAAAATGACTTACTGTGCCATATTATATTTCTTCTGTTGTACTTTATAGTGTATCCTGATCAATTTTTCCTAAATAGTATGTGAATTAATTTTTTCAATGGAATTTAACTCATACATGGAAATATCAGATGTTGTGGTTGGTCCACTCTTATATATTGTAGTAAGAGTAGTTACACTTTTTGAACTAAATTGGTTGTATAATCACACTAAGACTTCGGCATCCTCAAATCAACAATCTATCATCAACTAGGATGATTTAAAATACAACTATTCTATTGTATTTTTTCAAATTGGAGCACACTTCATTATACAAAAAAAAGTACTTAGGTATGTCATAACCATATTGGGGCATCCAAGTGGAATCCAAGCTTGAGATATATAACAATGATAAGGATTGGGAACCTAATAAAAATAATACACTACTTAGAAAACATTAAAAAAAAAAATCCCACATACCAACCAAGTTAGCAAAGCTAGCATAACCGGGGTCAGGGCATCAAAACATTTTGTTCAACACTTGTCGTGAAAGAATACATGTAATATGGGATGGAGGGGAAATTGAATCAATCCTAATTCAATTGAATCCTTGCAACTCACTACATGTGTATCTATCAATATTCCACCTTTTAAATTGAACCAAAATACCAAAAGAAGTTTATTAATGGCTAGATTTGAGAAAGTTCTAAGTGTGAGTAATTAAGGGCTCGGGGTTCTAAAACTTGTTGTGTTTTGTACCAATACACAATTCAGAGAATTGACAGGAATAGGTAGTAATTTAAGTTATTTAATAAAAACATCTAATGTGTATACCTCTATGTCAAAACCGTTTTCCATGTCCATGTAGGCCACTACCCTCTTTATTGTCTTACCAAAAGGCATGATAATGAGGAAGAAGACCTAAAATTATGGACTTCACCTTCAAAGAATGCCTTGCAATTAAATTGGTAAGGACTGATAAGAAGATCACAACAATCCAACTTGTCAAATGTTAGTTGATAGTGTTAATTAAATACTTATATGGTAAATTTAATATAAGACTTGCTTATAGTTGTCTCTTACTCTTTGTGTCTTAACACATTTAATATTTTATGGTTGTCTCTACGCGTTACTCAATTTGTATTATAAGGTGTTGATGTGCATGCATAATAATCCTTAGTTATTACTATGAGATGAGGATTTAAAGGGGAGAGGATGTAAAGATAAGTTATTTTATATGTATTTCGGTGGCGCTGAGGACAAATGTTGTTAGAAACCACAATAGATGGAAGGACGGAGGGAGATTACATCATGATCATGCCACCTATCAAATTGAAGACTATTCTTGAACCAACAATTGTTTTTTAAATTTTATTAATAACCATTGTTTCTCCATATTGTGTTCCCATTGACACCTCTCTATAGCAACATTTGCATAAATCAACCTCTGCACAATTTGTGATCCTAGCTAGATGTCATTATTTGTATTTGCATGACATCGAGTGTTGTTTATAGTTGTCACGAGTCCATGATATTCATGCAAGAAATGAAGTCTTGTAGAGGAGGACTCATCAAACCAACCTTTTGAATTTCATTTTGATGAAAAAAAAGTGGGCATTGGCAGCAAGGTTCACATACGTAGTAGGCACAAAGTTTTGAGCTCATTTCCGGCCTAGTAGTTCTCTTTTGTTATAGTCGTAGTTGTTGACAAATTGTCACATTTTAGATTGCAGCACCAAGTGACTCGGGAGTTAGAGACACATCTCGATGGCTAGTCCCTCGTAGTCATCAATGATTACTGGTCATCTTGCACAACTAAGCAGTGAGTGCATGACATGAGTGAGTGAGTGATAATAATTGATCATATTTACAATATTTTGAATGACTAGTTGAACTTTATAGCATAGGAATTTCAACATCTTGAGAAATTTATATGGATGAATAATTTCAATGTTTCCCTTCTTTTGAAATGTTGATATAAATTATGCCCTTCTTAATTGTAAGAGTAAAATTCAGATTTTTTTTTTTTGTTTGAAGGACAATTTTAACATTACACTTCTTGCAAGGGATAAGGGATGGAAAGGGTTCAATTTTGAACGTTGGATATAACTAAACAATTTTTTTTCAATTATAATCTTAAATTTAATAACACATATAAACATAATAAAAAAACAAAACAAAATACATAAAAATAAATAAAACATAATATAAAAAAACATCCCCGCCATTTTGAAGCCTCTGTTCCCTCCTTAAACCTGCAGAGCATCTGATAGTGTTCCATTTGAAACCCTCCTTGACTTCTATAGAGAATTCGACAGTGCATAGCATTCAATAACGGAGAGCGTTGTTATCGTCATTGGCATTGCCGCACATTCCTGTGCACAAGGATCATTTCTACCTAACATAGGATGAGCAGAGGAGACCAACATATCATTGGTCGACCACTGAATCTGTCATCCAAACATAGGAGACCAATGGCAATGTCTTCGATATGCGGTTTTGTAACTCAATCATTTTCCTTCCACCACTTAGCCTTGATTTTTGTTGCCAGGGGTTTCAATCACCATAACTCATAAAAAATGAAGGTTGCATTCCTTTAACAAGTGGTTAAATTTGAAGTATTTGTGTTCAGTTCGTAGATGTAGGGTGGGGTCCTTGGATTCAAACTATGTTTTCATGCTCTGTCTTCCTACTCTTTTTTGTATTTATTGTTAGGGGAAAAAATGAGACAAGCAGGGATGATTTTAAGGAGCCATATTTATTTAAAAGTGTATAAATGTTGGTGAATATTACCAATTCTTAAAACACCAACTATAAAATGATTGGCGATATTTTTCAAAAAATATTTTATTTTCCAAGGATTTTATATCGTTTATATAATAATTTGGAGACTTTTGGGGTGAACAATTTTTACCACATCAAAATTGGGTGAAACTGGGCTTCAAAAAATGCAAAATGGAAAATGTTTTTTGGGAGAAAAATAGGGAAAAATATCCCATTGGGATAAAATTCGCCCCTAAAAACATCCATGGAGACAGGGAGATATACTTCCATGCCCCACCCAAGAGAGTGACATATTTCTAACCTGACCGATAAGGATCTTGGCCATGGGTAGAGTGGATCTTGCCATTGGAGGATTGTCAGTTCGATCAAGGTTCAATTCCCTTGGAGACCAATTGGATTCCCAAAACATGAGCACTCATAGCTCCAAGTTCAATGCCTCTGATGGCGGACGAGGTAGAGTACGGGGAAGGGGAGGTAGCTGTGGTCATGGTCGTGAAGGTACAACAAATAATAAAATGAGGTGCATTGCAAAAGAGGATATGGAATCCAAACTAGGGTTTGATCTTTTCACTGATGGTGAACCCTGCTTAGGATGGCTCCTCACCATGTCATCTGTAATTTACCTCGCTTCTACCACTTTTTATCGAATATCAACATCGTTGTATTCAATTCAATTGCACAAGTGGTCACGTTCATGTGCCTGCAATCTGAATTTGTATCTGAACTCTTTGCATTTTTAGTTTGAGCTTGCTAGTCATTTTGACAACTCTAATAACTATGGACACTAGTTCTCCCTCCCCACCATTATATTTCAATCATTTGAATACCATTTTTTAAGTTCTTGAATTTTGTAGTAGATAAAACAAGTTGTCTTGAAATCCTCCTTACCATTGCATTTTGAAAAGGGGGCAGATGACAAATCCCTCACGAAAACAAAATGCCAAATTTATCAAGACTACAAATCCCTTTTTACCATGTATTTCCAATGCACTTGTATCATGCATTTTCAACATGCCCTGCAAAAACTAGTATTTTCAACATACACTTATCATGCATCTTCAACATGCCCTACAAAAACTGTTTGAGTATTCTCCATCTAGCTTAATTTGCAATTGGTTGGACTTTATGCAAGAAATTCTTCTGTTGACATCGCCAAACATTCTCATTTTCAACCATTAACCCAATTTCATAGTGGCTATATGAAAGAAATACTATATATTATGTTGCTTAACCCAATTGCATAGTGACTATATGAAATAAATATTGTATATTCTCTTGTCGTTGTTTGTAATTAAAAATATTTCTATATCTGTAATGCTTCCTTTTGACTAGTCAAATAAGACAACAAGCTATTCTATTTCTCAATTTCTTTCTTAACTTTTTTGTAGACATCATTTGAGGGCCAAGACGACAACAAAACATTCATATGTGTTGATCTCTACTTTGTATCTCAGATGAATTGCAGATATTTTTATTTCAAAGTAATTGATATTCATGTCTGATTTAGTTGTAATATTGTAATTAATTCATTAGAGGAATTTTGGGGTCTAAAATGGGCCTCCTAAGGAAAATAATAAAATAATAGTTAAAATAATAAAATAATATTGATTAATTTTGGAGGAAGAAAGAAAAAAACTACTTTTTTTGTTCGTATTTTCGACATATCTCCCTATGTTTTTACTCAAATTTCGATCGGGAGAGCTCATTGGATGCGGAATTTGATTCCGCATCCAACGAGTACCCACACTGCATACTTTTGATGGACCCCACTACCCCAAAAAAAAGAAATATATGGAAAAACATGATGATGATGTCATCATCACATTTTTTCAGGTATTTCTTGTTTTTGGGGTAGCGGGGTCCGTCAAAAGTATGCAGTGTGGGTACTCGTTGGATACGGAATCAAGTTCCGCATCCAACGAGCTCTCTCGATCGAAATTTGAGTAAAAACACAATGAGATATGTCGAAAATACGAACAAAAAAAGTAGTTTTTTTTAATGACAAATATGCCAATTCAACCATTATGGTTGACTTATTTTATTGAAATTCTATTGGTTCTTGAATTCCAACTCACAAAAAATTATTTTGGCACGTTTTCTTATAAGGCCCATTTTAGACCCCAAATTTCCTCTAATGTCTATACTATTGAAATTGTTTGGATTCACACTGTGATTCGGTTGTGCTCTTTTGGGTGGAAGGATGGATCTTCATTCAAATATAAGTACAAGTTTGCTTCATATTTCTACGTTTGCCAAAAAGGTCAGTAATATATGATCAACATGGGCATGATTTTCCAGTTTTCTGTCTGTAGACTCAATGTGATGACAACCATGCTTGGAAATTTAGAACTATTGAAGGCAAGTTTAGAACTAAGTATTCTTGTAGCATGAATCTAAACATGTTTCTTGTTTTGGATATCCTTAAACATCTAACTTATTCTTTTTCTATTAATCATTGTTCTAATTTTTGTTGTTAGTCACAGTTGTCTACAGTCATATAAAGGTCAGGACACCTGATATTGACAATTGGTTTAACACTTAAGTCCATGTATAAAATACCTTGCCTGTACTATTTCCATTTTAAGGAAGGAATTTTCACACATGTTGATTTAGAGGATAAGATGCAGTTGGATGTAGAGGCATAGTTATGCCGTCACTATGAGGGTCGCATTGCTAACATAGAAATTGTGGATAATGAAGATCTTGATTTGGTGGGTATTCATGGTCTTAACCCCATATTCTTGTACTCTATTCTTTACTACTGGTGAAGTATGGCATGGATGTTTCTACTGTTACATTACATACTTTTGCATGCCTTCTCATTTCATACATACTACCTTCATGGTTTTATGGTTAATACTTGACTATCACATTCTATAAACTTACTTTGTATTTGGGATATGACCACACTTTTAGTTCGTCATTTAAATAGCAAAATTTATTGTATACCTATGCTGATATTAAGCATATTACTAAATGAGTTTTCTATTTGATATTGAGCAGATTACTAAATGAGTTTTCTATTTATTGTATCTATGGGTAGACAATTCTTTTAAACAGAAGTTGTTATGAAATTTTTTTGCTTACAATTTATGTTAGATCATTGTATTTTAAATTCCTTGATTAGATTAAGCAATTGAGTGTCATTTAATGTTGCTTGAGGATTTTACAGAAATCAGTTACTGTTGCTTGAGGATTTTAAAGAACTCAGTTACTTGAATTGAATTAGTAAATGATATATGTTATATAACATGTTTATATAAATGGTTTGGCATGATAGCATCAGAGATAGATTGTTTGAATACTTGGTCAATTGTAGCAGAATGCATTTAGTTTCGCAACAAACTCATGTCTTCATTTTAGTCACAATAGCTTTAGACTCAAATGGTCCATGGAAATAAGGCTTACAGGTGAGGATTTGTTTGATGTTTGTATTTGGTAATCCATTGTATGGATTGACTTATATTTTGTCCATGACTATTAAAATAGTATTTCTCGACTATTTTGTTCAATGAGGGTTTGGTTAACTATTTTTTCCATTCATCCATATGTAAAATGGAGCAACCCTCCTTTCATCACTCACATCAGATTGGCTTGAGAGTGTCAAACTCTGCTTTCTCCTTACTAGGGAGAGTAGTATGGAGATATTCATGTGCTTAGGGGTCTTTATACTTGAGTTTCCTTATTTATAGGCTATATCCTACACCATCTTAGTGAAGGGGGAGAGCATGCCTCCTTAAAAAACATTTCATGTGCATAAAAAAATTGCAATTGCAAGGTCATCTTTTCCCTATATTGTCAAAGAAGGTTGAGATCAAGGGAATGGTTTTCCTTTTCTATGGAATTCTAGGAGGATTTTGTGTTTTTTAAGAAATATTTGAATGGGAAATAGAAGAATATCATCTAGTAGCACCACCAACAGCAGTAGCAGAAGAATAATTTCCTTTAATTACACATTTGTTTATCCATCACTCTCTTCATTCATGCAATGTTAACTTAGTGCTTCTACATGCACACACATTATAACGAGGGAGCTCAAAAATTCAGCCTTGAATTTTGAATATCTCGCTTGCTAGTTGGCATCATACAAACTTCACCTCCCTTTTTTATACCAATAGTTGAGTAAACTGTAAATTTCCAGAGCAGGGTTTTGATATTTTTTTGGGTGCTATTTTTTTTTTTGAGAAATATGTCTTATATAATTTCTTTGGCTAAGCTGCTATACTATGACAAGCAAATCTATGCCATCAAAGTCACTTGGGACTTCCACCTGGCTTCATCTCCACCAACTGGTTGGGGGGGTGTTGAGTCTGGGTCTCCACATTAATACAAGCCCGATCATCTCTCTACTTGTTGTTTGAAATTGTAGGGGAAGGAGGATGGATTTATCATGTACACCTAGACTTTACCATGTACACTATACTGGTTCAGTATTGGTTGGTTAATAATGCATTGCAAACTTGATACTTTAATGATAAGCTAGGGGTTTATAGAAACATGCAATTTCAATCCAATGATGCATAGTGGCATATTGTTATGTTTTCAAGATGATTTTGAACAAATAATGGCTTGTCTCTACATCATAAGTCCACATTCAATGTTTTCAAGATGCTTTCGAAAAAAGAATGCCTTGTCTCTACATCATAAGTCCACATTCAACATCCTTTGCAGAAAGAGTTTTTATATACCCAAAAACTAACATTCATTCTTTACTTGTTTATGGATTTTGCAATCCTGCAGATGCAAGATGTGGACAATGGTACACTGTTAAAGTGGACTCTTGAAAGGTTACCTTGGAAAATAGGGCAAATCTTCTTCAATGAGCTGGAGTTCGTGTGTGTGCTTTTGATATAGAGAAAACCAAGCTTCCTTTGAAGTTCCCTGATGCCAAATATGACATGATAATGATGATTTCACACATGGTGGATGGTTAAGGCTATCTTATTATAAATCAAGAGGTAAAAACACTTGTCATTGTTTTATTTCCGTTGTTTAGCCTATCCTTTCTTTTGGGATTTCTTTCATCTATGCTAATCTGGTCAGGGAGGAAAAATGGTGTGAATATAAAGTTTGAAGAGAGAATTATATTGTTCTAGTAAATGGAGAAATAGCCAACACCTTAGGAAAAATCAAAAGTATTAACTGATTTATTGTAGGGAAACTAGCAGTCACGGAAAAACTGAATTATGTGATTAGGATGGAAATTTATATAAGTTCATGCAGAAAGGGTGAAATTGTAGGGGAAGGAGGTTGGATTTTACAACAGGAAATCCTAGGCTTCATTTGAAAATGTTTTGAAGCTTCTTACTCATTTTGAAGCATATTAAAAATATCTTTCTAAGCTTTGGAAATGCTTTTTTGGTAATTAATCTCATTTTAGCGGCACCAAGTGATAAATATCAAGGATAGGTGATAATGTCTCTTCCAGTTGGATTATGCTGCAATTGTCAATACATTGATTGTATCATGTAATCTTTTGGAAACTTATACATGTTTTAGATGATATTTTGATTTTTGTTATGAAGTCACTTAGTGGCCTCATGAATGTAAAAGTTTATATAGCTCTGTGAACTAGTCTATTTTTTCCTTTTAATTTTTTTTTATAGATGTTGTAGATTGTACTATTATTAATTTCAACTTATCGAAATCCATGAGTAACCTGTGTGGCTTCAATGATAGTTTGTATTGACACTTTTTCTCATAGAGTCCCCTCTATAACTTTTTTATAGTAAGTTTTTTAATTAGGTTAGAATATGGTCTGGATTTTGGTGGCAAAGGTTGTAAATTGTAATTATGTAAAATTGATTCCTCCAAAATAAATGGGTTCTTTTACTAATACAACATGAATTAAATATTAAACAGGTGATCTATATCCTTCTTTGGTGTATTTTTATTGTTTGCAGATTGCCACTAAACCCAGTCTTTTTTTGTCTGTAAATGACATATTTTTATTGTTTACAGATTGATGTTGCATCGATTGTTATTAACATTGTTGCTCTTATTTTTTTCCCAATTCCTTTTTGTTTGTTTCCTAAGTGTATAGTGGGGGGCATTGAAGAATTGGACTACACTCCAAAACCAGAATTTGAAGGAAATTTCAAAGTATAAAATGTGCCAAATGAGGTATATCTGGCATTTACTGTTTACCCTAAGACTATAATTATGAAAAAAAGTATTGATCCCATGGAATTTTGCTATGTTATCTAGACAAAGCTTCTTAGGCAGTGGTTCAATCACATACAAGAATTGAAGCCTGGGATTTATGTGACGTATAATGGAGATTTCTTTGATTGACCTTTTGTCGAGCAATAGGCTAAGCATCATGGAATGAAAATGAGCGATGTATGTTAATTTTCTTATCTAACATACTGGCATCTTATGCTTGCTGACTGTTGCTGGATTTTTGCTCAATTCTATGTTTAATTGGAAAAGGAGTTTATTATTCAATGTATTACAATGACTGTATTGATCCACAAAGTGGACATCTCAGGGCCCCAATGTATACTGTATTCTTGAAGCCTTTAGAATTTTTTCTCTACCTCTTAAAATTCCTGGACTGTTTTGCAACCAAAGATAGTTTTTGGACCATCATTATAAATTTTGACCACTCTATTCTCTAGCCACTTCATTTAGCAAGAACAGTGTATGCTTACCTTGGTTGTTTGGCATTTGCAAGACTCAAGTTAAATATCTACTGTACATCATTAATAATGATTTAAGGTAACATACTCTGTTGTTTCTTTGTCTCTTTTCTATATGAAGTGGTTACATATTTGTAGGAGTCAATCTTATTCTATATCCCTTGCTTGAGCAAAGCTAGACTATTCTAAAAGTATTGAATGCCTCTTGGTTAGCAAGTTTATTTCTGTTATTTTTTTTATCTTAACTATTTCCTTTGGTCCCCTCTGTTTAGAGACTCTAGAGGTTCAATGTACTCCATCATCACTTATTAATATTGGGGATGCAAATCACTATTTGCATGAGAACTCTTTCTTATACAGGGAGAAACTTATGCAGATACTTATACAATTAGCACAATGCATATGGAGGATAAACACAATTATTTAGACCCATTTCATCTTAATCATGTCAAAAAAATCCACCCTTTAGAACTTTAGTCTCCTCAAAATGGAGGTCAGGGACACAGATAGTCTATGGGGATTGCTTCATTCCACTTTCCAACTAATAGTCTTACCCAGAGAAGCACTGCATTTTGTTCAACTAGGAAAACTTTATTGCAAGCAACCTTTCTCCAACTCTCTAGAAAGCAAAGTCACATAGGAAGAGAGAAACAACCATTTTTACTTGGCATTTAGGTTAGAAGTCAATTTAGGCCATTTCTAAGTGGGTAAGTTGGATCATGCAGGCATGGGATTACGTGACCTTTGTACATGTGGTTCACACTACCTGAGTTACTTGGAGAAGTGTGTAGGCAAATGTTGTGTTGTAATCACCTACCCTTAGCACATGTAAGGTCTCTAGTTAAGGAACATTCTCCTGGAGTTTTCATGGATTGGTTAGATTGGACATTGTCTTGTTAAGTGGTCCACTTGTAGACGTAGTACAGGGTTTGCTTGTAATTACTCTCTTCCTTATTCCATAAATAGAAAGGAGGGTGCTTCTCTTGAGGATATTAGGTTTTCTATTTTGTGAAAAATTAAAGTTAAGAGTAAACTAGTTGTGATAAATATATGTAAAAGCAATAAACCAATAAAGGATAACAATTATTGTTATAACTAGAGTGGAAGGATAGTGATAACTAGAGTTAAACCAATAAAAAAAGGGAAAGAGTTAAAGCATAACTCTATGAGGCATCATATTTTCACAATAATTGTTGACTTAAAAATATTTTATTTCAAGAAAAATATCCAATAAACTCTCACAATAATTTCCCTGAAATGTATATCAGTTGAGATCGATACTAAAGTAGTAGAGAGAGGGTTGACTGGAGGCATGTGCAGTCAAACTTTTTCTTAATGACTCTTTTTGGCAGTCCGTGAATTATATAGTAAATCCTCTTACATTTAAGGTTAAAGCATAGTTATTGGTTAAAGCATTCTTGTAAATGTATATTATTTTTGTGATATTTTGTGTTATGTAACTTTCCTTTGGGACAGCTTCTGAATATACTAGCAGAGAAAGAGATTTGTTTCGATATAGTTTCAAATCGAGTTCAAAGCACAATTTTGTTGAAGATGAGCATGCCAGATGAAGATGCTCAGGTAAGTCTCAGACTCTCAAGTTTTCTAATTTAGAATTTGTTTATATAGGACCTTTTATATTTGCATTTTTCTCATTAATTTTGTGTGGTTACATCAATTCACTCTCAATTTGTCTCAATTTGTAGTGGTGTTATTTATGATTTTGTAGTGGGTTTATTATCCTTCATTCTCCATGAACATAGTTAATTACATCCATGTATTTTCAACAAATTTATAGGTTTGAAGTAGATTTGTTAAATAAATTGGCCATGATTTTTCCTCCAAAGCAATCCTGTCCAAAGGAAATTTCAGCCGGTAGAGATGAGTTTGGATGGGCATCCTGTTGGAAAAAGCCTCCAAGGCCTCCCAGGAGAGCAGTGACAAATGCCTTAAGAGAAAGGGATATCAAGGTAGTCTTTCCATTACCAGGTCTAAGCTTATCCATATCTACTGCCTTTGCTAAAATAATACCCTATGACTGTTTTGCAACAACAAGAACAACAACATCCTTTAGTGTGTTGTGATGAAATGGAAATATCATCTCAGATTCTTTCCCTTGGACAGAGTCACAGACCCACATTGAATGGCATTGTTCCCTAAATGTGCACCTACTGAACTCTTAACACTCTGAATTATGCATAACCCAATATACCAAACTCTTCCAAACAATATTTTGGCAAAAGGAACCTCTGGTTCATTGACCTAAATGCCACTTTCCAAATCAAATCTATTATCTGGTCCATAATTGCTCCTTTCTACTTTTTAAATAGAAACATCTACATTTGAATACATAATTGGTGTGTTTTTCTGTGTAGATGCATTGGAATTGAGAGACATAATTTATGCTAATTGCTTATGTGGCCTGAATTTCTCCAACTCATCCATTTCATTACAACAATGAAACTAAAAGACACACTACATTTCTAAATCTAAATAAAAAAAACCACCACATGCAGCCATAAGTAAAGGACCCACCAAGCACAACTACGCCACCACCACCATTAGTCCTTCCTTGATAGCCATTGTTGTAGTTATAGGCAACGCTTTACTGGTGGTAAGCTACTACAATATTTTTACCAAGTATTGTAAAGATTCTTGAGAAACATTTTTTCAGGAGGAGACAATATTGTAAGTATATAAAATCTCCCTTTTCTATCATAAAAAAGAAATGTCCATGAAAGAAACAATCCCTTTTCTATCAGAAAAAAAACAAGACATCCATGAAATAAATAATAATAAGCATTCTCCTCTCAGATATTGGAAAGTGCTGGTACATAAGTTCATATTCAATAAATGACAGAAACAATTGAATCTATAGATAAGAACAAATATCATCCTTTTGGACAGAGTTAAAGACAATGATATAGGAAGCTTGTGTGACAATCACTCAAGAGTCAAAATAGAAAAGGCTTGGCCTCCATTTAGAAAGATATTATGATTTGTTAAGAAAAAGGGGATTTTCCTATATTAGTGTCAATTCAGTTTTATATAGCATGTAAAGATATCCAATCTTAGCAAAAGGATAAAGAAATTTTCAAGACTAATATAATAATATTTAAAGTATCAGATGAAATACTATGCTCAGATAATCTTGTAAAATGTAAGGTCTATTTGAAAAAAAATGCATTCTCCCTATGAATATCAATTCATAAGGCATGTGCATGTAGCTATTATTTTATAAAGCATACAGATTTGAATTCTAGTTTAGTCTAAGACTCTAAGTTGTAGTCCACTGTTGCTTTCTAGTTGATTTGGTTGGCATATATTGGGGGAAAAAATAAATATTTGAGACTTGTAATGACTGATATTCACTCAATCTACAAGTTATGTCTTACAAAAATCTAACCTAAGAGCTAGTCTCTACTTTTCTAGGCATTTCTTAAGCTGAGAGTTTGGAAAATATTCCATGCAACCCTTTTTCTGCAACAAGAAGTTCCCAAGGATTTCATGTATGTATCCCATTCGTCCAATTCCATGCAATTATAAAGGCATTAAAAATGAAATAATGAATATTTTACTCTATCCAATTACCGATTCCTAGTTGATATGGAGTTTGGACTAATATACAAGTTGATGCTTCTTTAGTGGAAGGATTGCAAGACCCAGAAGGATGGTAGATAATTACTCAATCATATGGCTTGGATGAAGCTATGATTAGATCCATTCCTCTATGTAGACTTAGAATGATTAATGTAGTGCAGAGTTCTGAAAGATTGCTTTTTAATTATGGGTTTCAAAATATTTTATATTTGAATTTATTTGGGAGAACGGAATATTTTAGTCTCGGATAGTTTAGCTGTCGGAATAGATTTTGGTTTACCAAACATAATGGTGGATTAAAAAAAACATATAGTTTAAATTGTCATAAATTAAACTTGAAATAAAACAACCACTTAAAGAATTATGAAGGAAACTGAATGAATGGTACCACCCAATAAAGCCCTTGGCTAACTCTTTCTAGGGATGATCCTTCATCTATAAACACAACTCATAAGGATCATTTTGGAAGGGTGGGTCTTCGATTATCTTGGCCAATAAGATTCTAATCATCAATTTAAAGAATTTTCTAAATAAAAATTCATTTTCAAGTATGGTCTAAAAAGGCTTTCTTTGGTCTAGTGGTGATAATGAAAGGGTTGAGAGTTTGATAAATAATTGATTGATCAAATTGATGAGAGAGATTCATCAAGAATTTGTTTAAGCACTCACTTGTGGATTTGGTTGTCGTATTTGATATGCATGTTAGTATAAACATATTAGTGTTTGATGCACATTACCGTGGTGAATATTTGACACAAATTAAACTTTGGAAGTAATGTTGTGCTATAAACACACTAGTATTCTTAGAGACTAGGTTTATTATCAGAGCAGAATTGTTGTACTGTAATGTTTTTAAGGTAAAAAATATAGACATAGCATGATATAGTAGAATATGTTAGTGTAATAAAATATGCACCTTATCTTATGAAGTAGAGCAGTTTGCATTAGGCTTATTGTACACTTTTTGTAAGGCACTAGTATTCCAATGCAACTACTAATAGGCTTCTGTTCAAAAAATTGAAAAATATTCCAAAAAAATAGAATGATTTGTTTTGTGGATGGATTTATTGCAGAAGATGGTGTAAGTTTGTCAGAGTTGTTTAAAGTAGAAAGAGATTTCGAAAGATTATTATGGCATGTAGTTTGAGTTGCATTTTAGTAATTGCAACTCATTTCTATGGATGGGTTATGCTAGTTTTTTGGATTTATATCTAAAACAAGTCTATATTGAAAATAAAAATGGATACAAGTTGTACCAATATAAGGGATGAGATATTTGGGCTTTTTTGCATATTACAACAGTGGATGAAGCGAAGCAGTTCTACCCTTTGTTTGTCCTAGGAGCCAATGTAGCCTTGATTTTTTCGAGGAGAACTGTTAAGTATTTCTCCCATATGCGTAAGAATCTTGGGCTTGGTGTGGATGGTTGAGCAGTCTCCTTGAAGGGAATGATGCACATTTTGGTGCTATTGGCGCTTACATTATGTGAAATCTACTCGTGGGTAAATAAATTTCTAGTGTATTATCCTATAATTCCCAAGGGAGAAGCTCGTAAGAAGAAGGTATATCTATATTCTATTTTCTCGTAGTTTTTCAAATGTGTTATGTTAAGAACACAAGTTATTTTAGGTTCTTTAACTCAACCTCTCATACTTTTTACAGGATAAACCAAAGATGGGAATGATGGAGAGTTTTAAGTTCCTATTGAATTCAAGATATGCGAGAGACCTTGCCACTTTGGTTGTTCCATACAGTATTAGCATCAACCTTGTTGAAGTCACCTAGAACTCCAAACTAAAGGAACAGGTAATATATTTCAGATCTTAGGTTCTTTGGAAACATAATTCATGTTCATAAATGATACATAATATGCATAATAATATGTGTTCATCAAAAATTGATTGTTTGATAGAGCATTAGGCAATCATTGTACAACAATTGGTCTTAATTTTTAAACCTCTATTGCTATCCACGCATTTATAGAACAACCTTTTCTATCAATCCAAGTACAATTCTAGATTCTTAAATACTAACCAACTACAGTTTGGTTGCATTTTGTTCCTATATTAAAAGTACAATAATTTTTCATTTAACTCATTGACAATTTCCATCAGTTGAGCTGATGGTTCACTGCATAGTAGAATTGTAATTAGGTGGGCATGGTACTTACTGAAGTTGCTACTTTGTGGGCTTGCAACTAAGTCAATTTACTAGGGGTGTAAAGTGTTTTGGCAGGAAGGGGGTTTGTCTTTGATCCCAAAGGAAAACAAGTCATTGAGTTTTCATGGGGAATTGGCATCAATTCTAATAATATGCAAGAAGCATTAGATTTACTCCAAGGCCTACCATTATTGTGAGAGTAGAGAATTCCCAAAGCTACAATATTATGGGACTACATTAGTTCTCTCTATGTCAAATTTCAATCGCCTTCCAAGGAGAATAGCCCCTATGTTGTCTAGTTCAAAAAATTCTTCAAAAAACACATAGGGTTTTGAATGGATTGAGTATTACCATTTTATTTATGGGTTCTAACTTTAGAGTTAATAATTTAAGGACATATACAATGTAATGTGTCTATGATTGTAGATAATGATAGGGTTGCAGCATAGAGTAATATTGAAAGTACTTCAGCTCCATCCCATTTGGACTCTATTTACTAAACACTTCGAAGTGGACGACCAATAAATAATTTGAGTAGCTGTGTTGATGATAGTTAGCAACTTAAAGGAATGAGTGGCACTACAATAGAATTAGGAATTGAGGATAATTTTGTTTATCAGTTATAGAGGTCTAAACCAATTGATGACATTAAATCAGATTAATCCCAAGATACCACCATATCACAGGAAAAAGGTGATGCTACTGCCTCACAAGCTGCAGATGTTGGTAATGTAATGATATAAACTTTACAATCATAGGAAAATGATATACAAAGAACCAAGGAATGTAATTAATCCCATGTTGAGGATAATACAGTCTATCATCCTTTGTCAACCATTAGATACTCAAAGTTGTGTATTGATCATTTTTACCATTATAGAAGACTCTGTAAGTTAGGTTCCCAAATTCTTAAAGGGTTCTGACTCAATGGAAGAGCGCCTTCCTTACAAGAAGGAGGTTGGTGGTTCGATTCCTCCATGAACTAATGATATTATAATATCGGTTAAAAACAACTAAATTAGTCACCAAAACATGAGAGACGCAAAACTAGGCATTAAAAAGGATGCAACACATGGCACTAATGATGAAGCCAAACATGGTGTTGATATGGTAGAGAAATAAGACGTTACTTTCAATGCAAAACATAGCGCTACATAGCAAGAAAAATATGGTGCAACAATAGAATAAATATTTGGCATCATTTTGGTAGCAAAACATGATGCAAAAAAGGAAGCAAAAACTGGTGCAAATTTGGAAGCGAAAATTGGGACATATTTGGAAGTAAAACATGGTGCAAAATGGGATGCTAAAGTGGTAGCAAAAATGGAAGAAACATTGGATGTTAATTTGGATGATAACATGGTGCTATTAAGGATGCAAATATGGCACTAACAGGGGTGTCATTTAAAAATCAAAACCGGACACTCACTAGGAAGCAAAATAGGACGTTATTTAGGAAGCAAACCTTGATGTTGTTTAGGAAGAAAAGTTGGACGCTATTATGGAAGAAAACCTTGACGTTGTTTCGGAAGCAAATTTGGACACTATTCTGGAAGAAAAAAAAGAGATGCTATTTTGGACATCATAAAGGATGATATCTAGAAAGAAAAAAAGACATTTTTTGAGACGCTTTAAGTTTTGTCCATGATGCATCCCATTGAGCGCCTAGTTGAACCACTCAATGTAAAAAAAATTACACTAAAAAGGGACGCTAAATGGGATGCTAATTCCAGGATTTGTTGTAGTGTACACACAGTAAAATCATGAGGGTAAGGCAGCTCTCCTAGCTCTCTGCATGAGGAAAATAATGAAGAAAAATGGGTTCATGGTCTCTCCTCCTCCTACCCATGTGAGGTTGAATGAGCTTCCTAGTGGAGTGTGCATGTGGGGAAGGACTGACAGTCCCAACACACACCACTACCCATGCAATAACTACCCCCAAATAACTCCATATTATTTAATTTGGTAGTTGAGACAAGAATAAGACAAAAAGGTTGTTGAATGAGACAATGGATAAAGGGTGAGTAAGACAAAAGATAGGTGAAAACTAAATGGGTTTAACAATTGGCACTTGGTTGTTCCCAAATTTCTCCCAAGGGTTCGACACCCCCCCCCAACAATCCTTAGGAAATCATTCCCTTTTCATTATGGTTTCATTGACATAGATGGTTGTTGGTATTTTTAATTAAAATGGATATTTACATGATGCAAAAAATTATAATGTGCCAGATAGCACAATATACCATCGACAACGATTTTAATATCCAGAATAAAAAATATTAAATCGATGGTGGGGATTTTTCCTTTAGCTCCACACCATGATTAAATACAATATATACATCATATACATTTAATGCAATCGGGGTCAAAACCAGGATGTTACTTTCCCATCCCCCTTCAACAGCACTGTCCTCAGTGCTTTACAAAATTGAACAAAATGCTACACTAGTATCACCTCAGTGTTCCATAGAATTGAAAAAAAATGGATGTGCCAATCACATGGCATCCTCCAACTCCCACGTAGCCTCTTCAGGACCATAGTGCTCCCATCACAGCTTTACCTTCCCTATGGCTCGATTCCAGAGCATTGCGACCTTCATGTCGAGGATGCACATTGGATTTATTTGGAACTCTCCCTCAGGTTCCACCTGAATCACATCCCAATTTATCACATGGTTAGGATCATGTATATATTTCTTAAGAAAATAAACATGAAAAAAGTTATGAGCTCTAGTGCTAGCAGGCAATGCAAGTCTATATGCAATTGGCCCTATTCTTTCAAGCACTTCAAATGACCCACAATATCTTGGTGATAGCTTGGCACAACTTCCAAGCTTCAAGGAACTCTTCTTTACCCTCACTCTGAGGTACACATGATCCCCAACATGGAACTCTCTGTTCACCCTATGCTTATCCGCATATATTTTATGTCTGTCTTGGGTTGCTTTCAGATTCTGCCTAATCTTTAGAACCTCTTACTCCATCTCCTTGAGAAATTTTGGACCAAGAACAACCCTGTTCACTGGATTATCCTAGGTCATTGGTGCCCGACACCTTCTTCAATACAAAGCTTCATACAGACACATCCCTAAGGATGCTTGACGTCCGTTGTTATAAGAAAAGTATACCAAGTGTAAATAATATTCCCATTTGGTTGTTTTATCCATCACATACATGTGAAGCATGTATTCAAGCACTTGGTTAACTCTCTCTATATTCCCATCAGTCTGAGGATGGTATGTGGTGTTGAAGTTCAAATTTGTACCCAAATCTACAAACAACCCCTTCCAAAAATTTGAAGTGAACTTGACATCTCTCTCAGAGACTATTGCCTTAGGCAATCCATGCAACTTGAAAATATATTTCATGAAGATCCTTGCAATATCATCACTCTTATGCGTAGACTTAACTGGTATAAACTATGTTGCCTTTGTCAAATTGTCCACCACAACCATGATGGAATCATGTTGTTTCCAATTCATTGGAAATCCTGTAATGAAATCCATGGAAATAACTTCCCATTTCCATTCTGGAACTAGAAAAGTCCGGAACAAACCTGCAAGGTATTGATGCTCAACCTTTACCTATTGGAATTTCATGCACCTTGAAATATATACAGCCATGTCATTTTTTATTCCTGGCCAAAAGTACTTGTCAAAACCTCAAAATTTGATAAAAAATTTAAAAAATTTAAGATAACATAAAATGTCTGAATACATAGTTTACTAACTGTTAGTGGTTAGCAAAACATGAAACAGTCTAACACTTAGTGTTAATAATTTTCATATTACGTTAACTAATATAGTCTTCATTTTTGTAATGTATATGGGATCTATCGGCACACAGCTTTCTTTCAGTTTTACTAATAAGTTTACTTTTTGGCAAGTAGGTGAAACCTATCTTTGAAAACTTGGGCTTACTTAGCATTTATGCTAATGCAGATGGAGTAATGGTTCTTACAGGTTTAACATGTAATGATCGATCATGTAGGGGTTAATTCATAAGTAGCAAGAAGTATATCTGTTGCATGTTAAACGCTAGCAAATAACTTACTATTTAAAAGCAAGATTTGATGAGGTAAAGTAACTGTATTTTATTTCATGAAAGTACTTCTATCAATCTGGATAGTAAATATTTCCAATAGAGTACATGTTTCTATTTGTCTCTAACTTACTAGTTATGGAAATTATCAACCTGTTACTTGTATGTAAAAAAAATGCCCACTAACAAGTTCTAAACTTCTGTACTTACATTATCGCTTTGCTGCATGCACTACTGTAACAACATACATTACCATCTTATTTTATAATGTACCAATCTGAGTGTTACTTGCATTATGTAGGAATCTTATTGCCTGGAAATCTCTTTGACATTATAAGCTTGATCATTGTAATTACATTCATCGTTTCATGATGGACTACTATCTACCATTAATTCATAAGTCTAAGTCATACGTAAATATATTATCAGTGTCATTCCAATGATTATAGACTTTGAGCACGGTTTAATCCATTATAAATTTACTATTATCATGTTGCCTAGCTTATAACAAGTTAATGTTTATAATAACTATTATGGTATATTTTTCTACCTAGAACTTCTAATTGGAAGTTTACCCTATGTGACATTAATATGACTAATATTCTTACACTATGCTAAGAACAGGTTAACATAAACAATCACAAACTATCCTTGCCAAAGAATGATAGGGTTTATTATTATTGACAAGTTGAGTATGCAAACTATTATTTGAGAGAGCTTATACCAAGGTCGAGCCTTGTGGTAGTTTAAATGTCATGGTTTAATTACTCTTTACTCTTATAGTCAAACTTCATATATTATATCTACTCTAAACCATCAGTTATAAATAATAAAGTTTGAAATATCATATGTGCATATTTTATCATCGTTTCTCAATTATATAAATCAAATGATAAATGGAAAGGTCCTAAAGCATAATCAACATTGGGATTATACATATGATAAAGTTGTTACAACCTTTCACTAGGGTCAATGTTGAGGAATCATCGTTAATCAAATACACAAATCTCGAAGCTATCATGCATTATGATATAGTTTATGTGTTATCAATGGTGAAAAATATATACAAGCGTACTCCATAGTTTTGTGCATGGTTTGTTTAATTCATTGTATTAATAATTGGATGATTGAACCGCAGATGGAATATGGAACTCGACCCTTGCATGGTTAAAAGAATTGGAGGGCACGTGGTCACATCCTGTCCATGCATTGGTGATATAAAAGTCTTGCAAACCCTATTTTCTTCGTCATTTGCCTCCGAACTTCTCGCTGGCCTGTGGGCTGCACTGTATAGTTTCCTTGGCCGCCATGAAAAGGTTGTCCCCTACTTGCTTTCTCCAAGGATTTTGTTTGATGTTGTTGTGGTTTCCAGAACTCAGTATTTGATTGCAAACCTTCTTAGTTGTGAACTTTACCATGCGAGTGTTTATTGGTTTTTGAGTTTGGTTCTCGACCTGTCCATACCTCAGTCCTATTCTCCCCATGGCCTATCACTACTTTGTAAAGATAAGCCTCTTTGTCATTGTTTGTGCTCCACAGTCGTCATAGGGTTTGGGGATTCTTGTGTGTGCATTACACAACTGGTGACATTCTCTTCGTTGCTCGATACTCTTTTATTTATAGGTAAAAATATCTCAATAAGTTTATTGCATAGACTCTGTCAAATTATGAACACCGTTAGGGTTTTTAATTTTTTTTGAACTGAGCCCTAAACTAACGCTTGGTTAAATGCTTGTGCAGGAACCCATGATAGTTCCAAGCTTTTGTGAAAGATAAATGACGACCGTCTTCAGTGGCTCGTGGCTCTAACTGGTAATCCCTAAGTTCAAATGGGTTTATCCCTACTTGTATTGAGGGTTGTTGAAGGAGAACTTAGTGCTTGGAAGAATGTTCGGTCTATTTTTTTAATAGGAGGTTTAATAAGTTGTTTTCTAGTTTAAAGTTATAAACCCTTGCTACGATGCTGGGTAAAACCGGCCTTGAGCTGCGTGATGTATTTTGGTTAAGTCTTTATCCTTACGGCCTGTCAATGTAATACATTTGGTTTTTAAGAAGGTTTTTAACTTCGAGGTCTGTCTCATTTTTGCAATGGTTTTTGTACTCTTGTAAACTAAGATTCTGTGTAATTAGCTTCTTTCTTTCTTCAACTGGCAATGAAGATAATTATTGTTTAAGTTATCTTTATATAAGTACTTATTGTTAATGTGAGGACTGTATATTAGTCGTAATGTGAAATTTATAATATTAAAATTACTTATCTAGAATATACAAGCTAGGGTTTACTGGAAATGAAACCCTTGTCTAAATATGTTCTTCAATTTATTAATACTTAGGTTATACTTCTTGTTACTTCGGTTTGGCTATTACAGATGTGTGGTAGTATTTTAACTTGTTAACTGTAAACTTATCTTTGCTTGTTTATAAGAGATATTTGTTTAAGAAAATACTATAAACAGTCTATAGTATATGCTATAATCTTCTTGTAACGTTTATTTATATAATTATCAATGTAAATGGATTACAACTTAGATAAATTAATTTATAATGGATAAATAAATTGTTAGGGTTTCGACCCTGAAGTTTTTCCTTCACAAGTATAAGCATGTCTGGTAAATGTAAAATAATTTCTAAATATGTAAATATTTAATTTGATATTAGTTATTATTTATATTTACATTGTTTTTATTTACTAATTTGTCACATAGAATTTAGTCAAAGTTCTCTAAAGGATAGAAAGTAAACTCTCTAACTCTGTTTACTCTTTATAAATTGAGGACTTTTAACATAACCCTATCTAGTTTATATTAAATATTGGTCTTAGATTTAGTTGATATTATTAGAAGATAAACTCTGTGGTTAGTAGCTTGTTTATATACTTAACTGTATGTAATCACTGTAACTCTAATGTAGTTTTACTGCTACACTTCATTCAGTTTACTAAGTGAAAACAATGAACACAAAATAAATCATAATACTGTTTTTCCTCCATAGTATTTAAAACATTGAAATAAAATTACTCTTATATCTATAGTTACACAATCCTATCTACCATTTTCATTCTCTTATCTACTTAAAGCATTCTATATGTGCTAGAGTACGGCCTCGTTTCCAGGTGTGGAAAAACACATTTTATAAATTTATTTACATTCTAACACATTATTTTCTAAATCCATTTCATTTCTAAAATAATTTAATTAAAAATACTAACTCAAACATTTCACAAACTAAACTGTTAACATTCACTTAGGAGTTAATTAAGATTTATTTAACTAACACAGTAAAATAAAATAACTTAGAACCTGTTGAGGACAGACGACAACATCTTTAGGAGGTCGTTCCTCTCTACCAATCTCCTGGAGAGTGCTCAAACAATGCTTCCTCAGGACCCCCGAGCCTGTTCCTGGTCTTATTTGCTGAGAACTGGTGGAGAATACAAATAGTAGAACTCTCTGTCAACTGACTAGTTCAATACCTCAGTAAATACTCTACTCTCAGCAGTATGATCTTCAGCTTAAAAGCTACACTAGATCAATCAACAACTATCCCCTCAAACACTTTCCAAATTTCCCTTCCATTGAATTTCTCTGAAGTACATTCATTCAACCTGAATGATCACTTTTGTAGAATGAGTAGCCCCCAACTCTCTTCAATGGGAATTTTTATAAAGATTTCCTAGGTCGTTTCCATCAGTTTTCATTAATTGAGCCACCTGATTTGATTCCATTTTCTTGGGGAATCATGACCCCAAATGTAGGGAGGTTGCCACCTGCAACAGTTGGAAGTGGTTTGAGGATGCTGCCACATGTCAGTTTGCTCTCCACCCAGTCTCCTCCACCAATTTGACTAGTAAACAATCTTTTAACAGCTTTCCTAAGTTGTTTTCTCCTCCTTTATTTATTTATAAATAAAATATTCATAAATTACAATAAATATCCTTGACTCTACTGAGTCATCAATTACAACTTAGCATAAAATTTAACATATTGTCCTCAAATAATATCAAATTGTTTTTGCAAAATTTGGGTGTGTGACATACACACTTCCTTAAATTATAACATCATCCTTAATGTTATTTATTCTTCATCCTCTGAATTCCCTTGGAACAAAATTGGATATGCATCTCGCATATTACTTTCCAGTTCCCAGGTAGCTTCCTCTGGACTAAGGTGCTTCCATTGCACCTTCACCTGACCAATGATGTGGTTCCGAAGTCTGATCTTCCTCTGTCCGAGGATACAGTCCGATTCCACCAGAATATATTCTCCTGGTTCCACCTGTACATCATTCTAGTTAACAACATGAGTAGCATCATGAACATATTTATTTAATACATAAATGTGAAAAACATTATGAACTCTTAAATTCAGTGGTAATACTAATTGATAAGCTACCTGTCCAATCATAGACAGTATTTCAAATGGACCACAGTAACGAGTTGCTAGTTTTGCACAAATACCCAACCTCAGAGAACTCTTTTTGGGTCTCACCTTGATGAACACATTTTCACCTACCTGGAACTCTTTTGGAGTTCTTTTAAGGTCTTCTTGAATTTTCTGTCAATCTTGTGCAATTTTCAAATTACCTTGTACCTGCTTTACAATTTCTTCCATTTCTTTCAATTGTTCATGACCTAATACTAATCTATCCACCGGATTACTCCAAGAGATAGGAGTGTTACATTTCCTTCCACACAAGATTTCGAAAGGACTAAATCTGGTTGATTCTTGATAATTATTATTGTAGGTAAATTCTACCAGATGAAAATAATCCTCCCATTTACCTAGCTGGTGTTTTACATACATTCTTAGTAAATCTTCCGGTATCTGCTTTACTCTTTCAGTCTGTCCATCAGTTTGAGGATGGAACGAAGTACTAAAATTTAGTGTAGTGTTTAATCGTTTAAACAGAGATTTCCAAAAGTTACCTGTAAATTTAGGATCTCTATATGATATTATAACTTTCGGTATCCCATGCAGTCAAAAAATTTGCTTTAAAAAGATATCAACTATGTTTGCAGCTTTATATGTAGTTTTAACAGGTATAAAGTGGGCTACTTTACTCAATTTGTCAACTACTACCATTATAGCATCATTTAAATTCTGATTTTTAGGCAGTCCAATAATAAAATCAAGACTTATTATCTCCCATTTCCAGCTAGGAATGGGCAATGGATGAAGTAATCCAGTTGGGTGTTGATGTTCAGTTTTCACCTGCTAACATTCAAAACACCTAGCGATATATTCTTCCAGTTCAGTCTTCATGTTTGGCCAAAACTATTCTTTTCTTAACATAGTTATAGTCTTCTGATAACCTGGATGGCCTGAGTATGGGGTTTTATGGATTTCATCTAAAATTAATAACTTAACTTTAGGTACATTTGGTACATACATTCTGTCTTTATACAGTAAAAATCCTTTATCATTCAAGTTGTACCCTTAACTTAAACTTTCTGTTGAATTTTCTTTCGTTTTTGCTTGTAAATTTTGGTAAATATCATCCTATTCTATCCCTTCTTTAAGCTTCTCTTCTAGATCTGTTGTATAAGTGTTGATAACTGCTACAAAGTTCAGCCTTGCATTTCTACTTAATGCATTAGCAACTTTATTTTCTTTACCTTTAATGTGCTGAATTTCGAAATCATACTCACTTAGAAAAGCTAGCCACCTAGCTTGTCAAGCATTCAAATTAGGCTAATCTAAAAGATATTTTAGTCCTTTATTATCGATCATTAGGATAATTTTTCTTCCAATTAAAGGATGACGCCACATCTTTAGAGCATGTATAACATCGGGTAATTCTAAATCATAAGTTGCATAATTCTTTTCATGAATTTTTAATTTCCTGGACTCATAAGCAATAACATGCCCTTCTTGAATCAACACTCCACCTAAACCATCATTGTAGGCATCAGTACACACTACAAAATCTTTATTTGGATCAGCTATTCTTAAAATAGGCTTGCTGGTTAATAAAGTTTTGAAATTTTTAAAACTATCGTTGCATTTCTGGTTCCAATCAAATTTCTTTCCCTTCTTTTGTAAAGAAGTTATTGGATTTGCGATTTTTGAAAACCCTTCAATGCACCTCCGATAATAACCGGTAAATCCCATGAAGGATCGAACATCAGTTACATCTTTAGGAACCAGCCAATATTCAATCGCCTTTATCTTTTCGGGATCCATCGAAATACCTTCCTTAGTCACCACATGACCTAAGTACTGGATTTCATCTTTAAAGAGATCACATTTACTAAACTTTGCAAAACGTTGATGATCTTGCACCTCTTGCAAAACAATTTTTAAATGTTCCTTATGTTGTTCTTCAGATTTCGAATAGATTAATATATCGTCGATAAACATGACCACAAACTTATATAAATACTTATGCATAACATTGTTCATTAAACACATAAAAACAGATGGGTCGTTAGTAAGCCCGAATGGCATGACGACAAACTCGTAATGGCCATATTGATTCCTAAAAGTTTTTTTAAAGATGTTTTCATCTTTAATCCTAACTTGATGATATCCAGACCTTAAATCAATTTTTGGAAACACCGTGGCTCCACGTAGTTTATCAAATAGATCATCTATGCGAGGCAACAAGTATCTATTTTTAATAGTCATTTTATTCAACTGACGGTAATCTATGCAAAGTCGCATAGTTCTGTCCTTTTTCTTAACGAAGATGACAGGTCCCCCCTAGGGAGACACACTGGGTCGTATATACTTCTTGTCAATAAGTTCTTTTAATTGTGAATTTAGTTCATTAAGTTCAAGTATGTTCATTCTATAAGGGGCCTTTGAGCTGGGTACTGCACCTGGTACCAGATCAATGGTAAAATCTAGTTCCCTTTTCAGAGGTAGTCTGGGAATTTCTTCTGGAAATATATCAGCATACTCTCTTAAAACTGGTATGTCTTCAAATTTTAATTTATCTGTTTTATTTAGATTTTTGTCATCAGTTACTATTACTGCATAAACCTTACAACCTTTCCTAACAGCTCTCTTAAGCTGCAGAGAAGAGATATGCCTTATGTTTGTTTTTCTAGGGATTCCCTTTACACTTATTGATTTTCCATCATTATTTATACACGTAAAGGTTTTATCATAATAGTTTAAGATCACCCTATGTTTCTCTAACCAATCCATACTGATTAGTATGTCGTGAGAACCAAGAGGTAGTACATTAAGCTTAACAACAGTTTCAAATTGATCCATAACTAATGCACATTTCTTTACAAAACAAGTTACCTTCCTTTTTTCACCAGTAGCTAACTGAACCAACCAAGAGTTTTCAAATTTTTCTACAGGAGGATTACACTTTTCTATCAATTTAGGTGAAATATAACTGATACTAGCTCGTGGATCAATTAAAATAGCTATAGGGGTTTGGTTATCATACCTTATAAGTCAACCATGGATGTTTGATAGTCTGCTTGTCGATTCTCCAAGGCTGCATTGATTTTGGACATAGTCCTCACTAGGTCTCCAACAATCATCTCCTCCTGTATGGTATGGATATTACTGATAGTCTTTTTCTGATTAGGACAGACTAAGGCATAATGTGGACCATTACACTCCCAGCACTTTATGGGTTCTTTTCGTTCAAAGTTCTTTGTGTAATTTCCATGATTATTAGCAGACTCTTTACCCTTTGAAATGTTCTGATTGCTTGGTGAATTATTCTTATTCCCTTGGAAATTCTTGTTAGGAAAATTTATGGCCTTATTATTTTTAGAATTTCAGTTGGGTACAAACTCTTTCTTCTTTTTATCATAATGGTTTTTATTCTTTTTGTCCTTCCAGTTGGCCATGCTCTCCTTCTTCCGATTCTGTTCATAACAGAAATTATCTTTCCTCATAGCTTTGTCTATATTTTTTGGATTGTCATACTCAATCCTATCCTTGATGTGATAAGGTAAACATCTAAGGAATCACTGTACCTTCCGTTTTTCATCTACAAGGTATGGCACATACCTAAGCACACTTAAAAACTTGTTGTTCAAATCTTTCATAGTCATTGAACCTAGTTTAAGCTCATAGAATTCTTTTTCTCTCTCCTCATAGTACTGCTCAGATAGAAATTTCTTTTTAAAGTACTTCTTGAAGGTACTCCAATTTACATTCTTCTCTCTTACTCGCTTCACTCTCTTTAAGTATTGCCACCATATATCAACCTTCTGTGAAATATTGTAGATATCCATTCTAGCCTTTAATTGGTTAGAATAGTTATAAATCTGGAAGTACTTCTTCATCCCAGATAACTAGGATTCCACTTCCTCCCCCTTCTCAGTTTCTCCATTGAATGTTGGTGGTTTAATCTTTTTTAACTCCCCAGAAATTTTGTCGTAAGGTTTATATTTTCTCTTTTTAGTATAATGGTTGTCATCACTACTATCACTGGTGGAATGAAAAATACGTTTATCACCAAATACCTCTGAAGATGAGCTGCTTTCATTTTTAGTCTGTTTAATGTTTTTATATTTAGGTTGGTGACTTATATCTTCTAAATCATCTCTTTTACCCCTTTCCTCAGTTTGATATCTTTCTGTTAGGATCTGATTCAGCTCCTCTTGAGCTCTCAGAATCCTTTCATTTTCTTGTTTACCAGATTGCATTTCATATTTTAAGTCTTTTACTGTTTGTAAAAGTTTCGAGGAATTAGTGGTTAAGTATTCTTGTATAGGGTCTCTTTGTAAGTTTTCTTGTTCAATAAAGGGATATTCCTCTTCCGCATATTCCTCCAGTCTTTCCATACATGTTGTTAAACTCAAAAACAATTTCTCTATGGAAAAACATTAAAAGAAAATAACATCAGTAAAATAATTTAAATTCACTATTTCATAAAATCAAGTTGGGATTCATTAAGGCCTAATGTTTGAACCTTGTGCTCTGATACCACATGTCAAAACCCCAAAATTTCATAAAAATTTAAAATTTTTAAGATAACATAAAATGTCTGAATACGCAGTTTACTAATTGTTAGCGGTTAGCAGAAAATGAAACAGTCTAACACTTAGTGTTAATAATTTTCATATTACGTTAAATAATATAGTTTTCATTTTTGTAATGTATATGAGATTGACCTACACACAGCTTTCTTTCAGTTTTACTAATAAGTCTACTTTTTGGCAAGTAGGTGAAACTTATCTTTGAAAACTTGGGCTTACTTAGCATTTATGCTAATGCAGATGGACTGTTGTTTCTTATAGGTTTAATAGGTAATGATCGATCAAGTACGGGTTAATTCATAAGTAGCAAGAAGTATATATGTTGCATGTTAAATGCTAGTAAATAACTGACTATTTAAAAGCAATCTCTGATGAGGTAAAGTAACTGTCTTTTATTTCATGAAAGTATTTATATCAATCTGGATAGTAAAGATTTCCAATAGAGTACATGTTTCTATTTTGTCTCTAACTTACTAGTTATGGAAATTATCAACCTGTTACTTGTATGTAAAAAAAATGCACACTTAAAAGTTCTAAACTTGTGTACTTATATTATCGCCTTGCTGCATGCACTATTGTAACAACATACATTACCATCTTATTTTATAATGTACCAATATGATTGTTACTTGCATTCTGTAGGAATATTACTGCCTAGAAATCTCTTTGAAATTATAAGCTTGATCATTGTAATTACATGCATCGTTTCATGATGGAGTACTATCTACCATTACTTCATAAGTCTAAGTCATAGGTAAATATATTATCAGTGTCATTCCAATGATTATAGACTTTGAGCATGGTTTAATCCATTCTAAATTTACTACTATCATGTTGCCTAGCTTATAACAAGTTCACGTTTATAATAACTATTATGGTAGATTTTTCTACCTAGAACTTCTACTCGGAAGTTTACCCTATTTGACATTCATATGACCAAGATTCTTACACTATGCTAAGAACAGGTAGACATAAACAATCACAAACTATCCTTGCCAAAGAATGATAGGGTTTATTATTATTGACAAGTCGAGTATGCAAACTATTATTTGAGAGAGCTTATACCAAGGTCAAGCCTTATGGTATTTTAAATGTCATGGTTTAATTACTTTTTACTCTTATAGTCAAACTTCATATATTATATCTAGTCTAAACCATCGGTTATAAATAATAAAGTTTGAAATATCATATGTGCATATTTTATCGTCATTTTGAAAGTATATACATCAAATGATAAATGGAAAGGTTCTAAAGCATAATCGACATTGGGATTATCCATATGACAAAGTTGTTACAACCTTTCACTAGGGTCAACATTGAGGAATCATCATTAATCAAATATGCAAATCTCAAAGCTATCATGCATTATGATATAGTTTATGTGTTATCAATGGTGAAAAATATATACAAGCGTACTCCATAGTTTTGTGCATGGTTTGTTTAAATAATTATATTAATAGATGAATGATTGAACCACGGATGGAATATGGACTCGACCCTTGCATGGTTAAAAGAATTGGAGGGAACGTGGTCACCTCCTATCCATGCATTGGCGATATAAAAGTATTGGAAACCCTATTTGCTTTGTCATTTTCCTCCGAACTTCTCGCTGGCCTGCGGGCTGCACTGTATAGTTTCCATGGCCGCCATGAAAAGGTTGTCCCCTGCTTGCTTGCTCCAAGGCTTTTGTTTGACGTTGTTGTGGTTTCAAGAACTCGGTATTTGATTGCAAACATTCTTAGTTGTGAACTTTACCATGCAAGTGTTTACTGGTTTTTGAGTTTGTTTCTCGGCCTCTCCATAGCTCAGTCCTGTTCTCCTCGTGGCCTGTCACGAATTTGTAAAGCTAATCCTCTTCGTCACTGTTTGTTCTCCACAGATGTCATAGGGTTTGGGGATTCTTATGTGTACATTACGTAGCTGGTGACAGTCTCTTCGTTGCTTGATACTCTTTTATTTACAAGTAAAAATATCTCAGTTTTTATTGTGTAGGCTCTGTCAAATTATGAACACCATTCGGTTTTTTAAATTTTATTGAACTAACGCTTGGTTAAATGCTTGTGCAGGAACCCATGATAGTTCCAAGCTTTGGTGAAAGATAAACGATGACCGCCTTTAGTGGCTCGTGGCTCTAACTCATAAGCCCTGAGTTCAAATGGGTTTCTCCCTACTTGTATTGAGGGTTGTTGAAGGAGAACTCAGTGCTTGGAATCTTGTTCAATATCTTTGTTTAATAGGAGGTTTAGTAAGTTGTTTTCCAGTTTAAAGTTATAAACCCTTGCTACGATGCTGGGTAAAACCGGCCTTGAGATGCATGATGTATTTTAGTTAAGTCTTTAGCCTTACAGCCTGCCAATGCAATACATTTGGTTTTTAAGAAGGTTTTTAACTTCAAGCTCTGTCTCATTTTTGCAATGGTTTTTGTACTCTTGTAAACTAATATTTTGTGTAATTGGCATCTTTTTTTCTTCAACTGTCAGTGAAGATAATTACTGTTTAAGTTAGCTTTTGTAAGTACTTATTGTTAATATGAGGAATGTAGATCAGTCATAATGTAAAATTTATAATATTAAACTTACTTGTCCAGAATATACAAGCTAGGGTTTACTGGAAATGAAACCCTTGTCTAAATATGTTCTTCAATTTATTAATACTTAGGTTGTGCTTCTTGTTACTTTGGTTTGGCTATTACAGATGTGTGGTGGTATTTTAACTTGTTAACTGTAAACTTATCTTTGCTTGTTTATAAAAGATATTTGTTTAAGAAAAGGTTGTAAACAGTCTATAGTATATGATATAATCTTTTTGTAATGTTTATTTATATACGTATCAATGTAAATGGATTACAACTTAGATACATTAATTTAAAATAGATAAATAAATTTTTAGGGTTTTGACCCTGAGGTTTTTCCTTCACAGGTATAATCCTGTCTGGTAAATGTAAAATAATTTCTAAATATGTAATTATTTAATTCTATATTAGTTATTGTTTATATTTACATTGTTTTTATTTACTAATCTACCACATAGAATTTATTTAGAGTTCTCTAAAGGATAGAAAGTAAACTCTGTAGCTCTGTTTACTCTTTATAAATTGAGGACTTTTAACATAACCCTATATAGTTTATATTAAATATTGGTCTTAGATTTAGTTGCTATTCTTAGAAGATAAATTGTGTGGTTAGTAGCTTGTTTATATACTTAACTGTATGTAATCACTGTAACTCTAATGTAGTTTTACTGCTGCACTTCATTCATATTATTAAGTGAAAATAGTGAACACAAAATAAATCATAATACTATTTTTCCTCGATAGTATTTAAAACATTGAAATAAAATTACTCTACTATCTACAGTTACACAATCCTATATACCATTTTCATTCTCTTATCTACTTAAAGCATTCTATCTATACTAGACTATGACCTAGTTTCTAAGTGTGGAAAAACACATCTTAGAAATTTATTTACATTCTAACACATTATTTTCTAAATCCATTTCATTTCTAAAATAATTTAATAAAAAATACTAACTCAAACATTTCACAAACTGAACTGTTAACATTCACCTAGCAGTTAATTAAGATTTATTTAACTAACACAGTAAAATAAAATAACTTAGAACCTGTTGAGGACATACGACAACAGCTTTAGGAGGCTGTTCCTCCCTACCAATCTCCTGGAGAGCGCTCAAACAATGCTTCCTCAGGACCCTCGAGCCTGTTCCTAGTCTTATTGGCTGAGAACTGGTGGAGAATGCAAACAGTAGAACCCTCTGTCAACTGACTAGTTCAATACCTCAGTAAATACTCTGCTCTTAGCAGTATGATCTTCAACTTAAAAGCTACACTAGATCAATCGGCAGTTATCCCCTCAAACACTTTCCAAATTTCCCTTCCATTGAATTTATCTGAAGTACATTCATTCAACCCGAATGATCACTTCTCTAGAATGAGTAGCCCCCAGCTCTATTCAATGGGAATATTTATAAATATTGCCTAGGTATTTTGGGTCAGTTTTCATTAATTGAGCCACCTACTCTGATTCCACTTTCTTGGGGAATCATGACCCCAAATGTAGGGAGGTTGCCACCTGCAACAGTTGGAAGTGGTTTGTGGATGCTACCACATGTCAGTTTGATCTCCACCTAGTATCCTCCACCAATTTGACCAGTAAACACTCTCTTAACAACTCTCCTAAGTTGTTGTCTCCTCCTTTATTTATTTATAAATAAAATATTCATAATTCACAATAAATATCCTTGACCCTACTGAGTCATCAATTACAAATTAGCATAAAATTTAACATATTGTCCTCAAATAATATCAAATTGTTTTTGCAAAATTGGGGTATGTGACAGTACTACTTTCTGGTTGTAGCAATTGTCTTCTGATATCCTGGGTCACCAGAATATGGGGCTTGATGGATTTCATCCATAACAACTCTCGTCAACTCCGTTACATTTGGAATATAAATTCTTCCTTTATAAGTAAGAAGCCCATCTTATTCCAACTTATATCCCTCATAACTCTTCTCAAGACTTTGCTGCTGCAATTTTTATTTTACCTGCTCATACAATTCATCTCCAGCACTATGATTAACAATCTGTTGCCTCAAATATGATTGGAAAATACTAAGAGACGCCACATGCATTTCCTGCACCTTTCGATTGAGCACATCATATAGCTTATTTCTTTTCCTTTTATGTGTTTGATTTCAAAATCAAACTCACATAAAAGCTCCAGCCATCTATCTTGCTTATCATTTAGAGTAGGATTATCAAATAAATACTTCATACCACAATGGTCTGTCCTTAACTCAAATCTGCTTCCTATCAAGTAATGCCTCCACATCTTGAGAGCATGTACTATGGCCGCAATTTCTAGATCATGAGTGGCATAGTTCTTCTCGTTCTCCTTCATATTTCTTGACTCATAACATATCATGTGGTTGTTTGCATAAGGACTCCTCCAATCCCTTGTCTGCATGCATCAGTACACATCACATAATATTTTTCTAGGTCGGCAACCTTCAATACTGGTGCATTGGTGAGAAGATTCTTCAACTACTGGAAGCTTTCTTCACACCTTGATGTCCATTCAAAAATTATCCCCTTCTTTTGTAAAGAAGTGATGGCGTTTGCAACATTGGATAATCCTTCAATGAATCTCGTGTAGTATCTTGCAAGTCCCATAAAAGATCTTACATCTTTCACATTTCTTGGAGTAGGCAAATTCATAAAGGCTTCAAACTTTACAGGGTCCATAGATATACCCTCTTCTGAGATAATGTGACCCAAATACTGAATTCTATCTCTATAGAAGTCACACTTGCTCAAGTTTTCACACAGCTGATGCTCCCTAAGCAATTGCAATGTCAATATCAAATGCTCTTCATGCTCTTCCTCATTCTTAGAATAAATAAGAATGTCATCAAGGAAAACCAGAACAAACTTCTCCAAATACCTACTGAAGCCACTATTCATAAGTCACATAAATGTACCCGATGCATTTGTGAGACCAAATGGTACCACTAAAAACTCATAATGTCCATACCTTGTTCTAAAGGATGTTTTATGAATGTCTTCATCCCTGATTCTTACTGATGGTAACCAAACTTCAAGTCAATATTGGAAAATACCTTTGCTCCTCTCATCTGATCAAAGAGGTCATCAATCCTAGGAAAATGATATTTGTTCTTCACAATGACTTTGTTCAGCTGTCTGTAATCAATACACAAATTAAGTGTACCATATTTCTTATTTACAAACAAAACTGGTGCTCACCAAGGAGACACACTCAGCCTGATATACTTCTTCTCCAACAATTATTGTAGTTGCATATTCAGTTCTAGCATTTCTCGTGTGCTCATTCTATAGGGTGTCTTGGACACTGGTGCTACTCCTGGCACAAGGTCAATTGTGAAATAAATGCTCCTCCTTAGAGGAAGCCCTGGAATATCATCAAGAAACACATCCCTGAATTCCTGCAACACCTGATAGTCCTCCAACCTAGGAGTTTCATTCTCTATTGCCTCCAAAATATGATTCGCATATACTGGAAACCCTTCCTACAGAACTTCTTCAACTGCATTACTGAAATCTACCTTACATAAATCACCTTTGGAATTCCTCTTACCACTATTGGGTTCCCTTCTTCATCCATGCATTCGAAAGTCTTATTGTAAAAGTGAAGATTTACCATGTGAGCTTCTAATTAATCCATTCTGATGAGAACGTCATAGGAACCAAGTGGTAGAACATTCATATCTACAGAAGTGACCAATCCATTCATGACTAATGGACATTTCTCTACCACTTCACTAACCTTTCTCTTAATTCCAGTGGCTAGATAAACTAACCAAGATTTTCTACGCTTTACTTTCTTAAAAGCACAAATCTCTACTACTTTAGCGGTGATGTAACTGTGAGTAGAAACAGGGTCAATCCAAATAGAAATAGATTGCTCAACAATATTACCTAAAACTTCAACCACAATTGACTCATGATTTGCTTGGTGGTCCTCCAGTGCCACATAAATCCTAGGTACGGCCCTTGCTACTTGACCCACTATTTCTTCTTCTTGAATGTTGTAAGTTGGCCTTGCACTCTCATTCTCGAGTGGAAAATTCCTATGCATGTGGGGTCCTCCACATTTCCAACATTGGAGAGGTTCCCTATTCTACTATGGATCTCTAGGATTTTCTCCCATCGCCCTGGTTGGCTGCTTCTCAGCTTGTGATGGTTGCATCTGCTGATTTCTGAAGTTAGAAGGTTTGAAACCTTTATTCCTTTGGTCAGACTTCTCATTCTTTTTGTCCCTCCATTTCTTATGGTAATTAGGTTTACCTTTTCTTTTCTCATAGAAATACCTAGCCTTCCTTATTGCTTCTTCAAGAGTTCTAGGTTCATAGAACTCAATTCTTTCTTTGTAAGACTGTGGCAATCCACTTAGGAAACGCTGGATCTTCACTTTTTCATCTTTGATGTAACTGACATACCTCAACAGTTCCAAGAACTTATTTGCATATTGTTCCATGGTCTGTTTTCCCAATCCTAGATCATGGAATTCTTTAATCTTATCATTATAGTACCTATTAGAGAGGTACTTCTGCTTGAAATACTTCTTGAATTGTTTCCACACAATTCTTCTTTCATTAACCTTCTTTACTTTTCTATGGTTTTCCCACCATATGGATGCTCTTCCAGTAAAATTTAATATAGCTACCCTTGCTTTCATATTTCTGGAGTACTCTTGGACTTGGAAATACTTCCCCATCCCAAGAAGCCAAGACTCAACTTCTTAACCAGTCTTGACATCACCATTAAATGTAGGAGGCCTTGCCTTTTTGAATTCATCTCATGAATTGTTCTTGTAACATCTCCTCCTATTATTCCTATGAGATGGAGAGCTTAAATCCCCACTAGGTTTTTCAAAATCAAATGACCCACTTGTAGTCCATTCTGTAGAATTCCTCCTGTCCCTGGAATCCCTCCTGGAGACATGGGACCTTTTACGGGAATCTCCCCTGGTGCTAATCTTGCTTCTTTCTGGATTAGAAGTTTGATGCCCAGAGTTTATCTATCCCTAGATGTCTGTCAAAATCTGCAATATAGTTGCATTTATCTATTTTTGATCTTCTTGAGCCTTAAGCATCCTTTCATTGTATTCTCGGCAACTTTCCAAATCCACCCTTAGGCGACTCATGGTGGCTGCAAAATACGGGGGAGTATCTTGAAATCTTCTCCCATTGGACTCTATCTCATCATTTCCAACTCTAACATTTTCTCCAATAGCATCTTCCTCGAACTCATACGGGTCCTGTGCATCATTCATGTCGTCGATTCTCATCTTGGCCCAACCAAGAACGAATGTTTGAAAAATGCTCTATACGGAATGCTGCCTCTGAAGGTGACTATAATTCTGCACAATGTGTTAATAAACACAACTGTTAGCTACATAACAATCTCATTAGTTCATAATTACTTACGTGCATTTGGAAAATACTAGATTGACAACTTTGTCAAAACAGATAGTTTTATTTTCACCAAGAACGGTGGTCTTAGGGGGATGACAGGGCTCAAGGGGCATTTCCCCCTTGTGGCTTCCTTGCTCAACTACAAGGCGGGTCGAGGGTAGCGTGCTCATTTTTTCTTTGTAAATATTTTATTTTCATGCAATCTGGCACATAAGATTGCTACCATTTTTCACCATTTCAGCACCTCTAAATCCCACTAGAATCCTGCTTTTCTACTGAAAAAATCCCACTGAAAAACTCATATTTTTCCATCCGATCGGATCCCCTCCCAACAATTCATTCGATGTATCGGGTTACTATTGATGACTTTTCCGACACCTTGCAATATCCATGTTCATTTCCCTTTCGACGCTTATCGGATCGATCTTCTTCAGTCTTCTGATACATCGGTTCGATCTTCCTTTGTCTTCTGATGCATCGGCTCGATCTCCCTTTGTCTTTTGATGCATCAGCTTGATCTTCTTTTCTCTTCTGAGATGCCTTGAAGAGCTTCTCCTGAGAGACATCGAAAAGTTATCTGAGATGCCTCAGAGAGATTCACCTGATCAACATTGGAAAAACTTTCCCAATATTTCCTATACTTAGAAAAAAATTTGAATTTTTCTTCTCTATTTTCCTTGTAAGTTGGGTCTTGGGTTGTTATCCAATGTATTAGCTCAACCCAGCTCAAAACTTTGACTCAACCTAGCCAATACCTTCAGCTCCTCCCAGCCATGGCCTTCGGCTCCACCCATCCAAGACCCTCAACAAAATTCAAACCCAAGACCCTCAAGAAAATTTGTCAAAAAACAATTTCCCCCCGCTTTGGTTCCTTTTTCGGATGGACTTAGCTTAAATCGTCCGACGTATCGGATGGACTCAGCTTAAGTCATCCGACGTATTGAATGGACTCAGCTCAAGTCATCCAATATTTTCCATACTTAGAATTTTTTGAAATTCTCCCTATGTTTAACATTTTTTCTCTATTGGGAAGAGGGTAACCTTGCCTCTGTCACTGCTTCTTCATGTCCCATTGAGGCCTATGATGCAATGTGTGCTCTAATACCAGACTGTAATGTCCCCAACCCTCCAACCAGTGAAGAGGATGCTACTAATGCTGCTATCTACCCAAGAAATTAGCCCCATGAACAAAAAATGAAATTCATTGGACTAAAACATGTATAGATGCATAATTATTTATCATACAGCAGAAGCAAACTACATTCCATTCAAGCATTTAGCATGTTCAGCATTTCCACTAAACATCAAATACAATTGCAGAGATGAAATAGAAAAGAATACTTATCTTATCAAAAATCTCCTCTGCAACCAGCTATGTCACTGCAACGTTCCACCCAACCATAGGCCAGTGTGCTCCTTAATATCTCAGCAACATTGCCACCCTTGAGCTGGGCATGATTCCCCAAGGAAAATAAAACTAGCAAGCTCACACATAGCCAAATATATGACAAAGGATACACAACTCAGCCAATCCAAATATATGTTTGGGTTTATCAGACTGCCAAGGTGAGACAACAACACATAACCAAGCCAACAAGTTGGGTTTATTAGGTTATCAAGATATGGAAGCACTCTCTTCTAAGCTAGTGGGATCACTGAAGAGCTAAGGATTCCTTCACCAAAACTAGCTTGACTCTTAAGACATCCACACACACCCAACACAAGGAATCATTCCCCTCTCTGCTGCATAGTCCCTCAGGCCATGATTTCCTTTTCGGTGTTATTCAGGGGGTGTAGAGAAGAGAGCCATCCCTCTAGCTCTGTCTATGAGGTTCCTGCAAAACACTAGGTTTGTCAAGAAGACTCCTTTCCACGCCTACACAGTCTAAATACACATATTTTGTGCACACACAACAAAACAACCAGCACAACAATTCACAGCTATGGGGTTTAAAGGAAAACACCACAGAACAAAACTGGAAGGGAAATTTGGGTAATACATAGATCAGACCAAGCAATTCGATTCCAGAGTCGTTCATGGCCCTATCATGGCCAAAATGACTCAACAAGAACCCACAATAACCCAAAATTAGTGGGGATACTAGCAACAATTTCTCAACTACGTGAGGTAAGGAATGCAACCTGGGTGAAGGTGAATACACATGCCCAGACCCACAACGTGAAGAGAACTACACACAAAAAAATCCCAAAAATGAAATTCACACACAACAAACTTCCATTCATTTGAGAGGGAGCCCAACATGGGTATCTAATGATGAGGAAAAACGTCCAGGGCCCAAAATCATTAATGAGAACTACACATAGCAAACTTGTGGGGGTAAGGTAGCTCTCCTAGCTCTTTGCATGAGGAAAATAATGAAGAAAAATGGGGTCGTGGTTTCTCCTCCTCTTGCCCACGTGAGGGTAAATGAGCTCCCTGGTGGAGTTTGCATGTGGGAAAGGACTGATAGCCCTACCACACACCACTACCCATGCAACCATAGTATTTAATTTGGTAGTTGAGACAAGAATAAGACAAAAAGGTTGTTGAATGAGACAATGGATAAAGGGTGAGTAAGACAAAATATAGGTGACAACTAAATTGGTTTAACAATTGACACTTGGCTATTCCGCAATGGCTCCGAAGTGTTATAACGCCCCCCCCCCATCCTTAGGAAATGATTCGCTTTTCATTATGGTTGCATTGACATAGCCGGTTGTGGGTATTTTTAATTAAAATGCATATTTACATCATGCAAAAAATTATAATGTGTCGGATAGCACGATATACTATCGACAACGATTTTAATCATGGGAAGATAAAACATTAAATAGATGGTGGGGATTTTGCCTTTATCTCCACACCATGATTAATTGCAATATATACATCATATACATTTAACGCAAACGGGGTCAAAACCAGGCTGTTACAAGAGGAGTTCTAGCCAAGAGGGATGAGGAGGTATTAGAGGTCAAACTACTGTAGCATGTATTATGTTTACCTTAATATGAAATGCTGCTTTGAAATGATTGTGATCATATGAGCCTATTTTTCCTTAATAAATGAATTGTATGTTATCATGATTTTGTCTTGTGTGTGGTCTTATCAATCCATTACAAGATTCTTATGATTAATATGCAGTTATCTTTAAATTCTTGTATGCAAAACTTGCTTGATTTCTTTCATAAACTTATGCTCGTAGCTATGTCTTATTAACATACATGATAGTGATATATTTCCTTCCATGGATGATTGTAAGGAACCATACTTATTTAAAAGTGTATAAATGTTGGCGAATATTACCAATTCTTAAAACACCAACTATAAAATGATTGGCAATATTTTTCAAAAAATATTTTAATTTCCAAGGATTTTCTATCATTTATATAATAATTTGGTGATTTTTAGGGTGAAAAATTTTTACCCCATCAAAATTGGGTGAAACAGGGCTTCAAAAAATGAAAAATGGTGAATCTTTTTTGGGAGAAAAACATGGAAAAATAGCCCATTGGGATATAATTCGCCCCTAAAATTATCCATGTTTCCTGCTGTTTGATCTTTAAACCTAGCCTGATATTTGTACTTTTATACCTCCATCACTTTATCAACTCAGTTATACATTAAACCAATTTTAAAGATTAACTAGCCATTCTCCTTATGCAGTCAAGGTGTATCCTTTAGTGATAGCATCTTCTAGTGCCGCTGTTGGGGATGAAGAAATGAAGTTTTTTCCCCCAAAGTTTTATATTAATTAGATCTGTTTCTTGATGGTGAACAAGAAGTGGATACTTATATGACTACAAATAGCTTCATCGGGGGACTCCAAAGAATCCAGAGGCGACTCCACTGATTGAAGATCCAAAATAACATCGCAAGATCGATTGAAGGCCATTGTGGCTTGGAGGTTTGCACCTCTTGAATTTTCTGTAGTTCCTGGTTTCCCACATCCAGTACCAAATATGTCAAAGTGGGGATATTTTTTGGCTATCTTCCAAGAAAGGAAAGAGACATTCCTGCAAATCACCTCATTAAGTTTCATGAGTGCATGGATTCGCTAGATCTACAGCATGAAGATGTCCATATGAAGATGTTCATGTATTCATTGGATGGTAATACACATGACATTGCCTCCTTCCAGCATTTCAACCTTGAATTATTTCCACACAGTTTTCCATGAACACTGTAAAAGGTACTTTTCAGATGAGTTTTTATTTGAAAATTGTTGTGAGGAATATGAATTGCATGATGCATATGAAATCTTTTCTATTTCTACTTCTGAGGAATATTCACAACTCATAGTTGATGGTAAAATCCATGATTATGTAACTGATAATTAATTCCACCTCTGGTTCTACCTCTACAACATGAGCCCTCTTCTTTTGTCTTTTAGACATATCTCCTTTCCAATAGTTACCCTATCATAAACCAAGCATGTTCTTAGACCATTGGAGCTTTTAGTTAGTGTTTTAAGAATGAAGAAAAACTGTATCAAACTTTTTACCTCTTCCATATGCATTTTCACAAATAAATTGTTAATGCATAAAAGAAAATGTCAGGCTAAAAGGAACTTCTACAAGCTGGGTCTAAAAAACCTCTAAGTCCATCTGCAACTAAAACATAACATTGATAGATAATGCATTGTTTAAACTGAACTACATTCTAACTCTTTGCATAACATGAACCACCCAATCAATAAGTCTAATCATCAAATGCGAGGCCCTATCCAGTGATTGAAAACACGGATATCACCAACTTGTCCAAAAATCAAAAACCTTTCGGTGTTCCATAAAAATAGGGTAAACGCATACAATGAAATGAAAAACCAAAAATTTCCCCCCCCGATGGCCATAGGAAACCCCAAAAAGTCAGTGCAGACAGTGTAATGCTTGTCTGCACCAATTACCTAATCCTTCGGACAAGTATGAAAAAACCATAATGCCTCAAAAACTCAGGCTCATAAAACCCCTACTCTCAAGAAAACGTCAAACAGCCTACCACGAGGTTAAAAATTCTTTCTAACGGACAATTGTCCCAAACTATAGGAAAACCTAAGCAGGGTAGACTGTGGGTTCTCAAACAACCAATAAAAATAAAAAAGAAAGGGACCGAGGTTGGCCTACCTGGAAAAATGCGGTGCAGTTGGCAGGATGACCCAAGAACCTCCATGATAGCAAGCCAATCGACTGGAAATCGGACAGCTAGGCATGATTGTACAACTCAATTCGACAAGGACGAAGCAGACATGGTTTTCTCCCCAAGTATAAGAATAAAATAATACCACCACTATATATAACCCATGGTAAAATATAACGGCTGGAAAAAACCCTCACCGACGGGAAAACTACTAAGCATTAGGCAAAAAAAACTCCTCATCGGTGAACAGAACAACTATATGTCGGACAGTTATTTTACTGAGTAATCGAAATGCTGGAAAACATATTGACTACAAATGCATTGATCAAATAAAACATCGGATATTAGAATCTCTAAGGTGTATGCATCGGTGGATTCCACATCTATCGGCAAGCGGGACCTCTAAACATTGGGCCTATAGATCACTATGTAGCCGCAACAACGGAAAGTAGACAGACAACAGGTTCTGCGATAACAAAATTCATCAACGATTGGAAACTTTGAGGGCTATGTATCGACGACCAAAAGCTCAATGCTTCCACGATGTCGGCAACACAAAGGACTAGCCCTCCGATCAATAGTCACACACCGTTTCGATAGCGAAAAGAAAACAAAACAATGAAAGCAAAAATTTTAAGCAATAAAACCATGGAATCGGCAACGATAAGAACTATCTGTCGGGATGTTTGCTATATGACCTCCGAAAAGGCGGCTACGTAGAGAACTACTACCCTGACCGTGATAAAACAAAAATCACCAATAGTCAAAAAGTCTTGAAAAACATAAACAAAGGCAAAAAAGTGCATCAGCAAAAAACAGGACTGTCCATCGGGACATTCATTGTTTACCTTCCGAAACAGCGAATGCATAGAGAACTAATGCCCCAATCCATTGTTCAATCGTCTTTCGATAGCGATAAAGGAAATCATCAAAACTTTAAGTTCCACATTCAAAAGCATTAGCTAGACAAAAAGCAGTTTTAGATCATTCAACTTTTGAAATGAAGGAAAACAGTTGATCTCAATTCAACTTCAAAAATCCAAATTTGTAGCAAGGGGAAAAAACAGAGTTCAGGAATCCAAACAATCCCAGGCAAGATAAAATTCAAAAGAGGGTCCAAATTTTTTTAGAAATTTGGGAAATAGGTTGCAGCTGCAACAGTACCATACTTAGTTGCAATAATTATGATACTTGGACAGTCCAAATAAATACCTTCCTAAGGAATTTGGAATACTCGAAAGCAATGTAACAAAATTTGAAGAACCTGATCCTATTGATTTAGTTGCAATGACAAACAATCAAAGAAGCACACTACCATAGAGAAGGAAAAATTATTCAAGAGTCCAATGGAACATACACAATGAAGTGGAAAATGTAATATTTTCGAAGATTTTAGTTGTAACCAGTGAATATCAAGACTGGGAAATTTTAGAAACCTCTTATCAAGAAATCGACAAAGTAAATAATTCCAACTTTTAGCTTTTAAGGAAGAAACTTCAAATCTTGCAAATGGAAGACATAGATTCTGTGGATCAGTTTATGACTAAGCACATGGAGTTGGTGAGCCAACTTCATGCTCATGGTGAGGATTTTCCATCTCGTTTGGTAGTTGAGTAAATACTTAGAAGTATTATGTCTTCATGTGATATACTTGTTACAACTCTAGAGGAGAGTAAACACCTAAGCCAACTCTTAGTTGAAGAATTAAAAGGTTCAATGTTGAACCATGAATCAACACTCAATGTCAGGAATGAGTCATTAGAAAATGCATTTCAGTCTTAGGTCACCAATAACAGAGGTAGTGACAGATGCCAAATAGGCTATAGAGGTAGAGACACAAGTGTACAAGGTCCCTTTCAGACTCATAACAAGTTTAATACAATAATTCAAGTAGAGCAGACACATAATCAGTCTCAAAATTGGAGAGACGAAGGTAGAAAATATAGAGGAGGAGGAAAAGGAAGAAGGCATAAATCAAATTCTTAATGTTGTTATTGCGAGAAGTAGGTCCATTATGAGTATGAAATCATATTGATGCAATTAGACTTGAAAAGAGGTAGATCCAATGTATCAATTACATATGAAGCAACATCATCTATGTTTCTTACCTATTATGGAATCCAACAAACCATCAATGAAGATCTATGGTTATTAGAGAGTGGCTCCACTAATCATATGGCAAGTAACAAAGAAAATATTCCAAATTTTACTAAATCTCCTAAAACTCAAATTAAGATGGGAGATGAGAAATTACTTACTTTACTATTGTAAGTAACCAAAAAGAGAAAAAAGAGCTTTCATAATGTTTATTATGTGTAGAATTTGAAGAACAACTTATTAAGTGTAGGGAAAATTAATGAGAATGGTTTTGAAGTCAAGTTCAAGGACCTTACATGTTCAATTTTTTATAAGCCACTTAGTCAAAGAGTCTGTTGAGGCTTGGAAAATCATAGGAAACAATAGCAAGGGATTCTCCCCAGTCAACGTTCCCAAATAGCTCGTGATTGTTTGGTGTAGGGAATCCATCCAGTTTGCGGTTCGGCTACCGTAGTTCAAGTAACAAAATAAAAGGGTTTACCGGTTGCGGCCCAATCCACCGTATATATTTTTGTATTTTTGACTTAAAGTATGATATGCACGTGCCTAACTAACATGAAAATTGATTAAGAAAGAAAGGAACGCTCACAATGTGATGCGCAGGTTCTTACCTCTCGTCTTAACTTCCCCACATTTTAAATCACAAACCATTAGAAAATAAATACTAACTAGGCTATCTCTAGAGAGCTAGATATTAATTCATGAGTAATGCAATACTATTCATATGTTAAAGCAAATCACAGGTAGATGTTCTTAAAACCGGACATACAAATGTGAATAAAGTATACATGACAAGACAGCTCATCAACAGTTAAAACTTTCATTACTCATAGTGGAAAAATTATAGAATATACTAGAGAACATTCAAGTAAGAAAATAGGTTCAGAAAGTTAGAATGCTCTCACAGTTAATGAAACACAGTCGAAAACGAAATAGTTCCACTTCAACATTGTTCATTTATCGCATTGAAACATTCCACATAGCACCTTCTCCAACAGGCAAAAAGTGTAATTTCTTATTGTAAAATGAAGTAGTTCCTCTTACAAACAATAGTTCACAAGTTTTTTCCAGGGAAAAAGCCCCTGTAAACTCTAACTTTCCTATATTTAAACCAAATCGGCCAACCATTTGGGCTGCCCTAATCATGTGACCTTTGGGCTCCTCGAAACCGTCTAATATCACTATTTTGTCTTTTCCATGAGTATTCATGATTCACTTTATGCGTTACATTTTTAGATCTTCACTTATCAGTACTTAACAAAGTGGGATCTGCTTGGTAACTGATGGATTTTTAAGCCTGGACTTTAGTCACCATCGATTCTGTCTTAACAGAGCGGGATTCGTTCGTCCTCTTTGAGATCCCGTTGGTTTCAGTACGAACTCTTCCTAACACTGTCCATCCTTTTTCTACTGCTTCATCTTGCCGCTATTCCTTCTTGCAGTAGTAATTTATAAAAATCTCTTTAGTCCATCTGCAATTAAATGACATGTATCATTAACCAAGAATGCATTTTTCAATAAAACCAAACTGCATCAACAAAATGACTAGTCATAAAAAAAGGCCCTATACTACCATGAAAACCTTAACAAGCGCGAGAACCACTGTCTCGTCCACAAGGGTTTAAAATTGACCAAAAGGAGGGGATAGAAGACTTATTGGCAACTTAAAACACTACAACCTTGGCCGTGGTAGTCTTACTCACAGCCGCATCAGCGGGTCTGAAAAAGGGAACAGGCTGCGTGAGACTATTAAGTTTACAGAGTCTGAAAAGTTAGAACCTAAACTCTGGGTGGAAGAGATCCCTGTCGGCGAGAGGAAAAACATCAACATCAGATAAACAGTGCGTTACATAGCCACAAGGGCAGAGGATAAACAGACTATAGCCTCCGATCAAAGACAAAGCGACAGGAACCCGACAAAGTCTCAGCGGGTGGAGCAGTTATATGGCGGATACCTAGTTTGCTTGAGAGCTACAAGGGTGGAAGATAAACAGACTACCTCCTCTGATAATATAAACAAGTTAAAGGATACGAAGTGGCCACGGAAGAGTCACAATTCTTTTGCAAAAAATCATCGTTCAATTTTGGCGACGGAGGCTTCCTAAGGAAACATGGCTCCGATACGTTGTTAAATTTCCTTTAGAATAGTTGATATCACGAGAAATAAGTTCCTGAGAGGAGATCGTAGCTCGAAGGGTAACAAAACAAACTCTAAACTCTGCGACCCACAACAGTTTCAAACATAAGCAATTTTTGAAAATAGGAATAGTTAACCTCAAAATAGTCCAAAAATGAAGCACGAAAAAAGACTTCATGAATCCAAATGATTCAAGACGATGCTAAAATTAACAAGGGGGTTCAAAATTTGAAAATTTGGGGAAAACAGTTGCAGCTACAACAATTGGCGACTACCTGGTGAACCCAGATCTCTGGATGATTATTTCTGGAGTAACAGATTGTTTAATAACAAACGAACCTGTTGAATTCTTCCAGCTATCTGGATTTCTCAAATGGCAAATATATGTACTTTTAGTCATTGATGATAGTCCAATTTAGGAGAGTGGAAACTAGGTTTTCAAGTCAAGATAACTCTTTTGAGGCCAAAAGATGAATTTCATTTGTTACCTCTGTCTTCAGGTAGCTACCAGCTTGGACACCACAGGATTGTAGCATATGGTAAACATAAATATTCATTTGTTCCTCATTCCCATGCCATTTTTTTCACTTTTCGTGTTTTTGAACTTTTGTCCTTTTCATATGAGTCCTCCTGCATGCCTTTCTTTCTGAATTTTGATTCAGGCTCCTCTATCCCTAGCGTCTTTTTGTGTGAGAGATGTATTCACATTTCATCTCACGGATGGAGAGAAACTTTTAGCGATTTAGTACTTATATGGTAAAGCATTTGTTTTGATATATAATGCTTTCATAGGAGCTTTCGACTCTTATATGCCTTTTGGCATTCAATTCTTGGCATGGGATAATTTATATATAATATAATGTTTACCTTAATTCTTTTCCATGGGCCCTTTGCTATCACTCCCTAGGACATTTTAAATGTGACATGGATGGAGCCTCAAAATAGTATTCTAGACCCTTTGATTCTAGTTTATTTCACAGGGGTTAAGCATTATTTCAATGCGTACATAGCTACTCGAGAAAACTGCTAAAATGGAAGAAATTATTTTAGATAAACAATAATACACAGTCTTATACCCAATAACTTTAATCATTCCAAAATTATGATGTTCTCCATGCAACCACGGGTTTGCCTCCTTTATTGAAATCAGTAGAATTTAAACTAAAACGAACTGAACTACATAACTCAAAGAAAATGGCCAAGCCAGATTATTTATATACAAGATAGAAGAACACAAACCAAACTCAGGAAAAATAAGGTTTGAGAACTAAACCATTTACTTTTAAGTTCTCTTCCCACCCTTGTAAATCTTGCAACTTATAAGTTGAGGGGACAAGCTTTGCCGCAATCTGGAAAGGACCTACCCACAACTGTTGGAATTTCGTGTGTTTTCCTTTCTCATCATGGGGGTGGTCCCACTTGAGAACCAAATCTCCCACCTCAAAATATTTTGTTCTATCTTTATGTTTATCAAACCATCTCTTTACTACCTCTTGTTGTTGTTTAAAGTGCTCTCTGGCTTTAGATCGAGACTCTTCTACCTTCATGAGATTATATATCCTCATTTGCAAGACTTCATTATCCGATCCTCTAGATTCTTGAGCCATTATGGAAGAGGGTAGCATGATATTAGGCGGTAGAATGTACTCTTTACCATACAAAAGGGTATACAGAGACACTCATATCGAATACTTGGGGGTGACTCTATCATCCCAAAGGGTGTTTGGTAAAGCTGAGTGCCAACTCCTCTAATTTTCTATCACCATTTTTTTTAAATCCTAATTAGGTTCTTGTTTGTAGATTCAGCTAAGCCATTTCCCTGTGGATAATAATTAGCAGAGTAATGCAACTTAATCCATTTCTCATGAGTAAAAGCAGTTAATCTTATTGAGGAAAAGTAAGTAGCATTATCAAAAACTAAATAAATTGGAACTCCAAACCTGGTCATAATATGGTCTTGCAAGAAGTCTATGACCGCATTTTCATTTATTTTGTGCAACGGGATGGCTTCGACCCAGCGAGTGAAGTAGTCAGTTGCTCAAAATATACTTGTGTTGCACAGAATAATTTGACTTTATCTCCCCAATGATATATAACCCCCACTGCTCAAAAGGCTCTGTTATTATCAGAGGCTTCAAAGGCCCTGCTGCTTTAGCTTGTCTTCCACTACACCTTTGACAAATGTCGCACTTCCTGACATGGGCGTGTGCATCTTTGAAAAGTGTGGGCCAATAGTATTCAGCTCTGAGAATTTTGTGAGATGTAGTATCTCTCGAAAAATGTCCCCCAGCAGGGCCATCATGCAAATCTATCATTACCTTCTTCGCATCTTCTTTCTCTAAGCATCTAAGAAGAACTCCGTCGTAATTTTTTATGAATAATATTCCTTCAATAATTTGATATGAGGCTGATTTAAGATGCAATCCTCTTCTTTACTTAGAATTCCAATGTTCTGGCAACGATCTTGTATGAAGGTAATGTACAAGGTCTCAATACCAAGATTCTGGGGCTGTGAAAAGAGGACATACATCCATCAAATGTAATTCAACTTCGTTTTCCTAGGCATGTTCTTCATTGTTTCTATTTTCAGTCATTAGTCTGCACAACCCTTTCCCTTTAACTATAGAAGCTGGCTTGAATTTGAGGTCATATTCCTGAAGAGTTGTTACCCAATTACCCCTTCTTTCTCCTAACTCGTTTTGTACAAAAAGAGACCTCACACCTGGGTGTGGGACGATTACCTTGGTTCGGTTTTTTAGTATGTAGGGCCTGAATTGTTTCACTGCTTTGAACACTGTTGAAGCTTGTTTATCTATAGCTGGTTAATTCAATTCGGCCCCTTGCATACCAGTGCTCATAAACGATATGGGGAATTCATCTCCCCCATCTTCCTTCTGAGTAAGCACAACTGCTAGCAAATCATCTGATGTGAAAGTGTACATAATAAAATCTTTATTGAAATCTAAGATTTTGAGGGACGGTGCATGCGCAACAGTGGCTTTAATATTGCATGCATTCTTCTCAACCTCAGTCCACTTGAATTGTACACTTTGCTTTACCATTTGCTGTAAAGGTTTAACAATTTGAGCGAAATCTGGCACAAACCTTCACATGAAGTTTATTGTCCCCATAAATGATTGCATGCCCTTTTTATTATGGGGCAAGGGAATCTGTTCAATGGCTTTGATCCTTTCTGGGTCTATGGATATTCCCTTCTTTGAAAATACGTGACTTAGAAACTTACCCTCCGTAACAGTGAACACGCACTTCTTGGGGTTGAGTGAGATAACACCTTTTTGGCAGTGTTCAAAAATCTACTTTAGATGAAACGCGTGCTCTTCTCTACTCTTTGAGAATATTGTGATGTCATTGAGGTATACTACAGCACTGTGGCCAATCAAACCACGGAAATCTATGTCCATAGCCCTCTAGAACATAGCTCCAACGTTTATAAGCCCAAAGGGCATTCTTTTGTAAGCGAAAGTTCCCCACCTGGTCCTGAATGTTGTTTTCAATCTGTCTTCTTTGGCTACTAATACTTGATTGTAGCCTGAAAATCCGTCTAATAAAGAAAATAATTTAGAACCTGAAACCATTTGTAGTAGTTGCTCCATGGGTGGAACAGGATAATTGTCTTTATCTGAAGCGCGATTTAAGTTTTTGAAATCCACACATAACTTGATTTCTCTAGATTTCTTCCTCACTGGTACCATATTTGAGACCCATTCCGAGTGTCTAACCTTAAAAATGATTATAGCATCCAATAATTTCTTAACTTCACTCTAGATTAGAGGTTCCAATTTTGGGTGCATTTTCCTTAAAGGCTGCTGATAAGGTTTGACTCCAGATTTGATGGGGATAACATGCTGGATGATACTGGTGTCATATGTTTTCAGATCTTCATATGTCCACGTAAAAACATATTTATATTGATTAAAAATACCGATGAACTTATTTCTTTCCGCTGGTGAACAACATTTTCCAAGATTCACATATATAGGCTTTGTCTCAGTCCCTAAATTGATCAATTCGAACTGTAGAGATGAGCTATGAGTCTTCACGTTTGCTGGTATTCTAAAATTTTCATTTAAATCAAACATCTGTTCTAAGGTTCTGACTCCTTTAGGGATGAAATTATCAAATCTCAGCTCGGCCTGATGTTCTTCATCATCAATAATCACCCCTTTAAATACCTCGTCATTCGTTAAGCATTCTATAATCTACTGATCGTTGTCGAACACTCGTAGGTTGGTAATAATATCCGGAACCGAGGGCCTGAAAAGCAATTCAATAGAGCACCGATTATTAGAGGGCACAAGCCTAGCAACTGATGTGGCCAACAAGTCAACTACTCCATTCTTAAGTCTTGGAATTGATACAATATTAAATGCGTTAAAACATTTGAGTAAATCCCATACCTCATTTTGATAAGCTTTTAAGTGAGGAGAAATGCAATGTATTTGATTCTGAATTTGTTTTACAATTATTTCAGAATCTCCAAACACTTTCGAATTATTTGCTTTTAATTCAGTTGCTTTCCTTAAACCTTGAACCAACGCTTCATATTCAGCTATGTTATTTGTACATTCAAACTCTAACCTACATGAAAGAAAATGTTTGTTCTTCTCGGGGTCCATCAGGACACAGCTGGCTCCTGACCCTTCTAATGTTTTAGATCTGTAAAAAGAAAGTGTCCATAAATCGCTAACTACTGTACGAGAATCTACTTCTACTACTAAGTTTACTATTTACAATTGATTTCATAAGCCTGTGAAAACTGAAGGAGATCAAGCTGAGCGTCTGATGTGTCACTGGCTTCTTCTGCTTGGTAATTTCCTGGTTCTAACTCAATAAAGTAATTTCCCAAAATAGAATCCACTAGTTCATTTTTTTCCTCAAACTGAGTACCATTGTATTTCATATGGGGCTCCCTCAAAATTTTGATTTGATTCGGGCTTCCTTTATATGATAGCCACAGATGTGACCAGTCCGAGGAAAAATATCCATTTAGCTTTGCCGACCAGTCCCTGCTCAAAACAAGTCCATAAGCGTCTGGTATGTCAGCCACCACAATATCAATAACTTGACACACCTTATCATTCAAAGATAAATGGACTAGAACATCCTCCATCTCCCCAATTACCTTCACATTCGATCTATCCAACTGAACAACCCTCCAGGTGGATGGTTTAGGCTGCCCATTTATCTTTTTGTAGACCGATAGCGGCATAACATTAACCGATGCCCCTGAGTCTACCAAGCAATTATGTACGTTGTGGTTGAAAATTTCGAAAGTGAGGAGAAACAGTGGATTCTTTCTCTTAGACTTACCTCCTATGCTTGGTTCTCCATTTTTTTCTTCCTTGGGTTGATCGTTGGTGGGTAGCCCCTCCTCTGATGCTTCAAGTGCTTTCCAAAGATTTTCTTTCTACTGTGGCACCTTACACATTTCAATAATGAGATATTCACCCTTACCTTCTTTATATCCTCCACAATGTCATATTCCATCTTAGGTTTGGTGGGATTTGGTTTACCATTATTTATTTTCCCTTCATTGGGCTTGGTGAACACATTGGTCTGTCTAGGATCTTGGCTAGTGATGGTAAATTCTGGAACTTCATTAGTTGAGGAGTTATTCTGAAATTTCTTAACATTCCTTTGAAGCCTTTTAATATTTGGGAGCATGAAACTGTTTTCTTTATCCAACCCTTGGATTCTTGTTGTTACATTTGTTTCCATGATGTCCTCGTGTCCCAAAACCATTTCTTCCTCAGCATCAAATAACGAAACATAGTCCCATAGAACCATGGTTTCATCCTCTTGTTCTTTTGTTGATGTATTACTGTCTTTCCTTTCTTCATCTTCATCTTCTGTTAATTTAGAGTCTAACAGCTGATTCATAACCAACGTCATTGAGTTTATCCATTGAGGACAATTCTTTTCAGAGTGAGGTTGTTGGTGGAAAGTGCAAAAATTGTCCATTCCCACCTCCATTAAATTCATAGATGTCGAATTGTGCGGAGGGGGTTGGGATTGATTGTTATCCTCCCGTTTATTGTAATAGGGACTGTAGAAATTTTGGGCTTCCTTCTCCTTTTCCAAGTCTATGATTCTGTTAGAAATCTTATGCATCATTTTTGCCATTCCTTCAAAATATGGTGATTGCTCCTCCTTAGGCTTAGTAAACAACAAAGCTTTCCTTCCCACATTTTTCTCTCCTGAGAGTTCGGGATAATATTTGATACTTTCCCTTTCAGCCTCTACTTTCTCCACCTTCTCATAGGTCTCCGCTAGAGTAGGCTTGCCCTTCATTTTGGCAAACATGGCCAACTTAGGTCCTAAAGCTGAGGTATAGTATTCACTCAGGACTTTTTCCGAAGGTTTTTCAGCTTCAGAAAAATTCTTAAGATATGTTGCAAATATTTGGGTGAAACTATGCACCTTCTCCTTTCTTTCTTTCTTTAATGTGCATAGTCCTTTCATGAGAGCTGCATGATTTTTTTGGGTCGCATACTTACTTCTAAAAATCCTCTCAAAGGTATCCCAATTAGGGATAGAATTTGCTGGAAAACCAAAGTACCACGATGCTGCAGCTCCTTTAAGGGTGTGTGGGAAAAGTTTGCAAACTACATCCTCATACTCCCCAGCCCTTAACCCTTCTATTGCCAAATAGAAACTTCGCAAGTGGTCATCTATTAGTATCTTCTCACTTGGGTCAAATTTGGGCAGCATCTTTTCAAAAGATTGAGGTAAATCATGCAAAGCAGGTGTTAGGTTTAAAGGCGATTTGGATTTCTAGGTAGGTGGTGGAATCGGTGGGTTGGGTGGTTGATTTCCATTTACGCCCGCCATGAGTCTAGGTGGAGAGTGAGAGGGTGAGTGAATAGGGGTGTGGACAGGAGAATTATGAGGAGTATCTGGCCCTACTTGATTCAAAGGTAGTACAACTTCTTGTAAGGCTATTTCCACAAGTTCTTCCCAATCCCCAACCAGCACTGAGTCTTCCAATATAGGACAATTTTTCCTTCTATATTCTCTTCTGGGCAATTTAGGGATAATCGGCAATGCTCCGATATTATTCACATAAGCCCTAGTGTGTCTTCTCAGATCATTAACAACTTCGTTGTCGACAGAATACAAATGTTCTCTACCCTCTTCTTCAGTAATTGGATTATGAAACCTACTGTTTTTCGAACTGTTACCAGTGGAATAGTCTCGGGAAAATGGGTTTCCTCGGCCAACCATGCATTGGCGGTCCTCCTTCTAGAGCTAGAAACTGTTGAGGCCTAGAAAATCAAAGGCGACAATAGCAAGGGATTCTCCCTAGTCAACGTTCCCAAATATTCCATGACTGTTTGGTGTAGGGAATCCATCCGGGTTGCGGTCCGGCTACCGTACGTCAAGTAACAAAATAAAAGGGTTTACCGATTGCGGCCCAATCCACCTTATATTTTTTTGTATTTTTGACTTAAAGTATGATATGCACGTGCCTACATAACATGAAAATTGATTAAGAAATCAAGGAATGTTCACAATGTGATGCACAGGTTCTTACCTCTCGTCTTAACTTCCCCACATTTTAAATCACACACCATTAGAAAATAAATACTAACGAGGCTATCTCTAGAGATCTAGTTATTAATTCATGAGTAATGCAATACTATTCATATGCTATGGCAAATCACAAGTAGCTGTTCTTAAAACCGGGCATACAAACGTGAAAAAGTATACATGACAAGACAACTCATCAATAGTTCAAACTTCCATTACTCATAGTGGAAAAATTATAGAATATACTAGAGAACATTCAAGTAAGAACATAGGTCCAGAAAGTTATAATGCTCTCACAGTTAATGAAACACAGTAAAAAATGAAATAGTTCCTCTTCAACATTGTTAATTTATCGCATTGAAACATTCCACATAGCACCTTCTCCAACAAGCAAAAATTGTAATTTCTTATTGTAAAACGAAGTAGTTCCTCTTACAAACAATAGTTCACAAGTTTTTTCCAGGGAAAAAGCCCCTGTAAACTCTAAATTTCCTATATTTAAACCAAATCGACCAACCGTTTGGGCTTCCCTAATAGTGTGACCTTTGGGCTCCTCGAAACCGTCTAATATCACTATTTTGTCTTTTTCGTGAGTATTCATGATTCACTTTATGCATTACATTTTTAGATCTTCACTTATGAGTACTTAACAGAGCAGGATCTGCTTGGTAACTGACGGATTTTTAAGCTTGGACTTTAGTCACCATTGATTCTGTCTTAATAGAGCGGGATTCATTCATCCTCTTTGAGATCCCATTGGTTTCAGTACGAACTCTGCCTAACACTGTCTAGCCATTTTCTGCTGCTTCGTCTCCCCGCTATTCCTTCTCGTAGTAGTAATTTATAAAAATCTCTTGAGTCCATCTGCAATTAAACGACATGTATCATTAATTAGGACTGGATTTTTCAATAAAACTAAACTGCATCAACAAAATGACTAGTCATCAAAAAAGGCCCTATACTGTCATGAAAACCTTAACAAGTGCCAGAACCACTGTCTTGTCCACAAGGGTTTAAAATTGACAAAACGGCGGGGAGAGAAGACTTATCGGCGGCTTAAAAAACTACAACCTTGGCCGCGGTAGTATTACTCACATCCGCGTCAGTAGGTCTAAAAAAGGCAATGGGATCCGTGAGACTGTTAAGTTTAATGGAGTCAAAAAAGTTAGAACTTAAACTCTGGGCAGAAGAGCTCCCTGTCGGCGAGCAGAAAAACATCAACGTCGGATAAACAGTGCATTACACAGCCGCAAGGGCAGAGGATAAATAGACTATAGCCTCCGATCAAAGACAAAGCGACGGGAACCTGACAAAGTCTAGGTGGGCGGAGCAGTTATATGGCAGATACCTAGTTCACTTGGGAGCCGCAAGGGCGGAAGATAAACAGACTACCTCCTACGATAATATAAACAAGTTAAACGATACAAAGCGGCCACAGAGGAGTCACAATTCTTCTACAGAGTAATCATTGTTCAATTTTGGCGACGGAGGCTTCCTAAGGAAACATGGCTCTAATACGTTGTTAAATGTCCTTCGGAACAATTGATATCACGGGAAATAAGTTCCTGAGAGGAGATCGCAGCTCGAAGGGCAACAAAACAAACTCTAAACTCCACGACCCACAACAGTTTCAAATATAAGAAAATTTTGAAAACAGGAAGAGTTAACCTCAAAATAGTCTGAAAATGAAGCACGACAAAAGAGTTCACGGATCCAAACGATTCAAGGAAATGCTAAAATTAACAAGGGGGTCCAAAATTTGAAAATTTGGGGAAAACAGTTGCAGCTGCAACAGAGTCATAGCAAAGATTGAAATGACAAAAATTGGATGTTTCCTATAGTCATGATAAATGTAAAACATTAAATGTCATATGCACAGTATGTAACAAGTTCTAATGAAACTTGGTTATGTCATATTAGGTATGGTCATTTGTAAGTTAAAAGTATAAATGGTTTGAAAAAAAATTCTATGGTATTAGGCCTACTTGATATATATGCTCAACATAATCCTTGTGAAATTTCTATCCTTTCCAAACATAAAAGAATTATTTTTCTGAATTATGTTAGTTATAGATCCCAAAGTTCACATTAGTTGGTCCACACAGGTATATGCGGTCCCATGCACACCTAGCTAATAGGAGGTAGTTTTTAATTTCTAACTTGTGTTGATGATTTTAGAAGGATGGCATGGATTTTCTTTTTTAAAAACAAATTAAAAACATTTGAAAAAATCAAGCAGTTCAAAGTTATTGCAGAGAAGAAAAGTGGAAAGCAAGTTAACGTCTTGATATCTAATGGAAGAGGATGATATGAATCAAGAGAATTTTTTGTATTATTATATAAATCAAAATATCAAGAGACAAGTCACAACCAGATATATTCCACAACAAAATGGAGTTACATAAAGGAAAAATAAAACCATTATGAATATGACAATGGGCATGCTGAAGGAAAAGAATTTTCCCAATGAGTATTGGGAAGAAGCATTAGCATGTTCAATTTAAATTCTAAGCAAACCATTAACTAAAAGTGTCAAAGATAAGGTTCCTTTGGAAGCATGGAGTGATACAAAGGAATGTGTATCACATCCAAGATTTTTTTGTTCTGTTTCCTATGCTCATATTTTAGAAGAAATAAGGAAGAATTTGGATGACATAAGTGAAAAATGTATCTTTGTTGGATACAGTAAGGATTCAAAAGCCTACAAATTGTATAACCATGTTACTAAGAATACTATTATTTTAATATATGCCAAGTTCCTTGAATATCAATCATGGTATGAACAAGAAAATGCAACAAATGTAAATCATGCCTTTCCATATACATGTGAATTTGTCAGTAATCCAAATCAACAAGAGTTAAGACAAATATTTCCAAGACTAAAAGTTCCACTAGAAGAATCAAATCAAGAAGGAAACCAACTACATAGTCCATCCTCAAGTAATGAATCTGATCCAACAATAGTGTAGCTCAAAAAAAAAAGAAAAAAAAACAAGTATGCGGGATATTATTGGACAATAAGATTATGAAGTGCATTATGCCTTCTTATCATATCATCCATCGCATTTATTAGTAGCAATAAAAGATAAATATTGGGTAGAAGTAATCAATGAATACATATTATAAAAATAAAATAATGACACGTGGTAACTTGTAGATTTACTATCCAGAAAATAAAGCATTGTGGTCAAGTGGGTGTATAAAACAAAATTCAATGAAAAAGGGTAAGATGAGAAACACATTGTGATATTTATAGAAAAGGTATTTGAACAATATCTTGGAGTATATTATGATGAAATCTTTCCCCTAGTAGGAAGGTTAGACACTGTTAAAACAATACTAGCAACAAAAACAAAGAATCACTGGCCTTCTACCAAATGGGCATCAAATCAAAAAAATTAAATGGAACCTTGAAAGAAGATGTATGTGTTGATCAACCAATTAGGTATGAAATAAAATACCAATATTTTCATGTTCCCAATTAAATAAATTCCAAATAAGACTATTTGCAAATAATTTTTCACCAACCTACTAGTTCCCTAGGTTGAGATAGAGACATAAATTTTGTAATAATGGGATATGGGACCCAAAATGAATTTGGTTTATCATATTAATATTTAAATGGGTCTCATAAATGATAAATTCTAATAAAATAAGGTGGCATGGGTTCATGAAGACACTTGGAAGCTTGTGAAGAATTTGGGTGAGTAGATTCCCCGCACACCTAGCATGATATTCATCCAAATTCGAACACATGGGTAATGTACCATTATTGGATTGTAATGTGGTGTAAAATATAATATAATGATACAAGGAAGTCTAATTGGTAAATTAGGGTAACTCCCATGGAAGAGGAATATACTAGAAGACAAGGTGTGCCACTTGGAAGGAGATTCTATGGAATCTATGACAACAAATGATGGAAGATTCTATGACAAGTATGGCAAATTCAGAACTGATTGCTGAAATATGAAAAATATGAAATTTCAAGGATAAAAATATCCACCAAGTGGTATAATTTGGGATTTATAGGCAACCATTCGAATTGGGGAAAGAATTGGGGCATGAAGAGGAAGACAAGTGTCATGAGAGTTACTAAACCACTAAAATGAGTTGGAGGAAGCTCATGGAGGTAAATTAGACCTTAGGAGGAATCATTAAGTTAATAAAAGGATTTCATGAGGAAGGAGAATAGATATTTATCATTTTGTTCACTGTCCTTTGGAATTTTGGAGAGATTTTGTTTCTCCATTGCACGGTGAGTATTCACTCTCTTTGTTTGTGAACGAATTTCAAGGGAGATGGATTCCTTTCCAAGTTGGTTGATGGAGAGGAAATTATTACCTCTCATGTGATATTAATGAAGGAGCTTTATTTTTAGGTTGAAGGTCCATATAGTCTAATTCTCATCTATCTCCCCATTCTGTTATTCCTTCTTCTCCATTCCCCCACACTCTCATTTGATGGCGCACTTGTTGGAGTGATTATTGCACCTTGCTGGGAATAGTTGATGGCCAAGATTTGATTGATGATGTATGGCTCTATAATATCATCTCTATATTCTATTTAATTCGAAATATCATCAATACATGTATGAAAGGCTCACATTACCCATGCTCTTGAATAACTAGTTTCATGGATTTAGCTTCAATATTGAAGTATATTTATATCATATTTGTATGAGGAAATTTATATGAGTTTTGTGATGATGGGGAAGTAATATATTATGTGTGCATTTGTAATATTATTTCCACATGCTATGTAAGTTGAAATATCAGAAATACATGTATGAAAAGCTTGCATACTCATTTGCTTGTATCACTAGTCTTCATGGGTTTTGGCTTCAATCTTGAAGTAGTTTTATACCAGATCTGTATGAGAGATATTCCATGAGTTTGAGGATGTTGTGACAGAAATATATGATGTATTACTTTGTAAATTAATGTACATATCCTCTGTGGGTATAAATCCAATAAACTCATGTGTGAAAAGCTTGCATTCCCATACAATTGAATCATTAGTTTCCATGACTTTGGCTACTATATTGAAGGAGTCTTGTATCATATTTGTGTTAGGATTATTAATCCCCCATTGACCATACTGGCTATTGGATTATTTATCCTAAATTAGGATTTTTAATTAATTAATTGGGTAAACTTTGCCTAATGGGGCCACATATACTAGTTACCAGAGTGTGGGGAACACTCCTAGAGGTTAACTGCCACTTACTATATGTGCATGAATCAGCTTGAGTGCCTCTTAGACCAATCCCTATAGTTTAGGAGCCACTCGGAGTCCCAGTACCAACCTCCATCAGTCAATTGGATTTGGAACTAGTTAATCTTAGTTAGCTTCCAGTTACTTTCAGTTAGTTCATAATCAGTTAGCTAGCGCTAGTTATGCATGACTAATGCATGGCTGCATGTGTATTAGGCACCTTTTCCCACCTACCACCTCAGTTAGACTGATTTAACTAGTTATTAGTGATTGTATGAGTTGGCTGGACATTTGGGAGTTAATATTTTGGACTCCGATATTGATTGAGACACTATACGTTATCTAGTTAGTTAGGTACAGTCATATCCAGTTGGTAGATTCAAATTGATCCCTAATGCATTCAGATTCTTCCGATGTAAACTATTGTAACACTGGATTTAATTAGTGACAATGATACTATAATTATCTGATCTATACCCGTTCGTTTCCTATGTGGTTTGTTTTGTTCAATGTGTATCTTCATTCTTCTTTTACTGCAACAATAATATTTGACTCATTGCTTGAAGATATAAATGGCACAGTAATTTTAACATTGTATCATATCCATTTCAAGAAGGCCTCATCTTTGTTTCCCTCCATTCAACATGAGAAGAAGCTGAGTTTCCACAAAAGTCCCCAATCTTGATTTTCTTCCTATCAATTTATTCAAAGTGGTGGTGTAGGCATGATGGACACTAAAAAATTGTTCATGTCGAGAGGAAAAGCATGATTCAAACATAGTTCGAATTTTTTAGTGTTTTGCAGTTAAAATCTACAGGTGTTATGTATCTTTTGTGAAGTTTTGTGATCTTTCGGCTGGAGAATTATGGATTCTCAATCTCCTACAGTGACAGATCCTTACAACTTCCAATTATATTTATTGGAGAATTGATATGCATCTGGCCTTGTACATGCATGGCTACCTATGGATAATACTTGGAAAGAGGCTAAGCCCCATCATCTAGTTGAAAAGAACAAGTTTCTGAACCGCTGTGATGAAGCTTTTAGTTATCTATGCACTCATATATCCAGAGATCTACTCTTCCACCTTGAAGGTTCGAGGAATCCTAGAGAAGCATGGGAGAATCTTGAAGACTTGTTTGGAAAGAAAGATGATATTTTGTGACACATTCTGGAGAATGAGTTGGTAGCCTTACATCCCAGTAGTTTTGAGATGGTACAACAATTCTTTACAAAATTCAAGTCTCTCGCACTCCAATGCAAACCATGGGGAATAGAAAGGAAGGATGAGAAAAATGTGCTCTCCATTCTCAGCAAAATCGGCTTTGAGTATTCTGTATTTGTTTCAATCTTTCATTCCAAAAGGGATACCTTTCCCGATCAGAAAATTCCTTCACTTGATTCCTTTGTCGAGTCCTTAATACTGCAGCAAGAGAAGTTGATCCGGATGGGAGTCATCTACATTTCCAAAGATCAAGCTCTCCTAGTGACAGAATCTACCAAAGTGCAAGATGAAGTGATACCTAAGGGGAAGGATCCTAAAGAGAATGAAGGATCCTAAAGAGAATCATAAGACTTCTCAAGGAGCCTCCTACTCTAAGAAAAAGAAGAAAAAGTGTCCATTGTATGAGGGTTTTTCATCCAGAAGACGCGTGCATGAAGAATACCCTCGACTAGCTGGAAGCTCTATGTGTACAAAAAAATATTTCCCTTCCATAAGGTGTAGAGATGTTTGATGATGAATATTAGATTGAAGAATATGAGAGATGCTTGCATGCAAACCTCACTGCATCAAAGGCTTATTTGACAAACTCTGGAGCATCCAACCACATGGTTTCCTCCAGGAAATCCTTCATCACTTTCCCTCTATCAGGAGGACCTAGAATTCACATGGGATATGAATCTAAAATTTTGATAGAGGTTTAGATAAATTACAGCATGATGATTTTATTCCCTCTCCTACAGAACACGAAATTGTTGAAGATGAAGAAGAAGCAGAATTTTCCCTACAGTTAATTCGAATTGAAGAAAGTATCCTTGGAGTGAATCCTTCTTCTGCTGATCTAGAAGTGTATGAGATATATGATATCTATTATACTCACATGGATGATTCATAAGAATACATTCAAATCTCTATTTTTGAAGAAAAACACTTCTTCTATTCTTTGCAAAAATTCTCAGTGATTCTTTAAATTTTGTGCATAGTTTATCAGTGATTGTTTCAGAAAAGGAAGAGGAATTTGATTTATCTATCTCTAATAATGTTTTGGGTGTGAAGATAAGTAATAAAATGGATATTTTGGAAATAATATCATATTATAGGACTGATCCATTCACTCTCATTAATCTAGAGCTTCCAGTAAATTCCTACAAGATTGCATGCACCAAAAATCAGAAATTTGAAGAAGGAGAAAATTGTGCATCTACCACCTCGGTGGAGCGTAGTTTTGGATATGATATGAACCTATTTGGATCTGATTTATTTTATGATATGATAATATTTGGTTCAGGTTTTAATATTGAAGAGATTTCAGTTTTTCTTGTAACTAGTTTCATCAATTTTGGTGTGACAAATCAAGCACCACAGGTCTCCTTGAATTTTGATGTTGAGGATTCGATGTTAGTTCTCTCTTATGAGTTTGTTGATATCATATTTTTTTAATTATTGGTTATTTCAGAAGCTGTATCAGATTTTGGAGTTCAAGCATTCACTCTCTACAGTCCTAGGGCTTCTCTACCTTTGGTCACATGCTCATCTCCTCACAGAACAAGTAAAGAGGAAGACATTCTGCATCCGCCTCGACACTTGCTCCTAACACTTGGGGATGATTTTACCTCACATGGATTGATTTTAAAGTCTTACATATATCAGTTTCTTGGGTGTTCCTCACATGGTTCAAATTCTCAAGAACTTTTTCTCTCTCATCAGTTGATTTCAGTTGCTCTACATGGGTCCAATTTTCACTGTGCAACTGTTTATATTTATGATTTAGTTGAGTACATTATTCTTCTTCCAAAGAGGAATATTCCTCTATAAATAATAATTTTGTTTGGATTCAGAGGTTCCCCTACACAGAAGAACCAAGATACTACATTTACTGCTGCATAGTACTGCAAATAGCATAAAACATTTTCACAAGCTTTTATTCAAAATTTGTATTCCTGCTTATTTTGAGGGGGGGTTTACCATGAGCTTTTCCCCTATTTCCTTGGTTGTATTAAGAATAATTATGTATTTTATATTGTATTTCGGTGGCCTATTTCCTTGTTGTTGGGTCCCACAGTTTTCCAAGTTAGGATTCAGGGCGAGGGGTGTTAGGATTATTAATCCTCCCTGGACCATACTGTCTATTAGATTATTTATCCTAACCTAGGAGTTTTAAATAATTAATTTGGTCAACTACTACCATTGGATCCACTTGGCCTAATGGGGCCACATATACTAGTTACTAGAGTGTGGGGAACACTGCTAGAGGTTAACTTCCACTTACTGCATGTGCATGCATCAATTTGGGCGCATCCTAGACCAATCCCTACATTTTAGGAGCCACTGGGAGTCCCAAAATCAACGTCCATCATTTAGTTGGAGTTGGAACTAGTTAAGCTTACTTAGCTTCCAATTACTTTCAATTATTTCACAATCAGTTAGGTAGCGCTAGTTATGCATGGATACATGTGGAGTAGGTGCCTTTTCCCACCTACCACCTCAGTTATACTGAGTTAACTAGTTATTACTGATTGTATGAGTTGGTTGGACATATGGGAATTAATATTTTGGACTCTGATATTGATTGAGACACTATAAATTAGCTAGTCAGTTAGGTATCCAGTTGCTACATTCGAATTGCTCCCTAATGCATTCGAATTTTTCCTAAGTAAAATATTGTAACACCAGACTTAATTAATGAAAATGATACTATAATTATTTCAGATATACTCATCAGATTCCTATGTGGTTTGTGTTTTTCAGTGTGTATGTTCATTCTCCTTTTATTGCAACAATAATATTTGACTCGTTGCTTGAAGATCTAAATGTCACAACAATTTTAACAATTTGTATGAGGGATATTCTATGAGTTAGATGATGTTGTGACAGCCATATATGATTTTATACTGAGTAATTTCATGTCCCTATGCTCCATGGGTCGAAATCCAAGAAATCCATATGTGAAACTCTTGCAATACCATGCTACTAATTCACTAGTTTTCATGTATTTGACTCCCATATTGAGTGACATGTATACAAGACTTGTATGAAGGTATTTATAAGGTGTTTAATACTATTTGGGAATCAATTTTTATTTCACATATGGTCCCTATATGTCACATCATGTCTGAACCTTTAACTCTACCTTTCATATGTCAAAATCGAGCTAGTTATGCAATTTCCCCATAAGCAATTTCATTGAAAGTTATCAAACGAATGTGTAACTATATAACAAGTTTTAAGAAATAATAACCATGTGTAATTAAATTCCATTAGTTCTGATATCATTCCCCATACTCTGCTTACAAATTGTGGAGGTTCGTACATGATTTGGGAAGGCCAACTGGCCTACACCGTAGGGAGGATTTCATCACAATTTCCTAGTAATTTTTTTCCTTTTTGTCATCAACCCCAAAAAAGGCTGTAGAGGTCTAAATTCTGATCCAAATTATCCATAAACCATATTGGTATTTTTTAATACTCACTATACCATCTCCTTTCAAATTCGGGACCATTTGGTTAAATTTGAAACCCTCTAGAATCATGACTAGTTAAGCTCGATTTTTTCCCAATTTGTGCATTTCTCCAAAATTCTTGAAAAAGGAAATTACAAAGAGATGAAAGATTGAAAGTAAAAAATATCTCTTTCTGGTTTAAAGAAATACCCAAGAACATGGTACAACATAATTGACTCAATCTTACTCAACAAAGGATCCAAACATTGTAACAATGAATTGGCATTGCACACAAAAGCATACCAACAAGGTAAAATTTTGATTGTTTGCATTTATGTTGATGATATAATCTACATAGGAAATATAAATATTGAATATTTCATATCAATCATGAATAAATAGTTTGAGATGACCAATCTTGTTCACATGAAGTATTTTCTTCGGTTTGAAATTGAGAATACAAAAATGATATTTTTTATTTGTCAAAGAAAGTATGCCTAGGTTGTTTTGTCAAGATTCAAAGTTTGCAATTGCAAGCCAAAAAGTACACCAATTGTTCATGGAAAAAATTTAAACTAATATGATCAAATTCCAACAGTGAATTATACTTTGTACAAGTAGCTTATGGAGATATAATTATAAGATGACATAATGCTCTCATTCAACCTCATGTCCGGATTTATGCAGACACCAAAAGAAAAAAATTGTAAAGATGGAGAAAATATCTTAAGGCACATTGCAGGAACACTCCAACATGGAGTTCACTACTCATACTCTAATGACAACGAACTTGTTATATATTATGATAATGAATATGATGGAAATATCAATGATAGGAAGACTACCTCAGGATATGTTTTTCACCTAGGTACAATACTGATTTTGTGGGAATCAAGAAAAGAATCCATTGCCTCACTTTCATCGAAAAAAGCAAAGTATGTGGCAGCCACATCAGCAACATGCCATTCATTTCGGTTAATAATATTGTAACATGACCTTGGACATAAAGAGAGAATCCCAACTCCTATCTTTTGTGATAATAATTCAGCCATTTCACTTTCCAGAAATCATGTTTTCCACTGCAAAAGAAAGCATATTGATACACACTATCACTTCATCCAAGAATTAGTCAATAGCACTGAAGGTAAACTTCAATTTTGTAACTCCAAAAACCAATTGGATGATATATTAACAAAGCCATTGGAAAAAACAATTGTTTAGCTCCAAAGAGATAGATTAGGAATTGTCTACAATGTAAATTATAACTTGAAAATGAAGTCGAAATTAAGGAGGAATGTTAGAATATGTAATCGTATATTCATCTTCTAGAAGTCTCATTTGATTCAATTGGTAGTCAATTGATTAAATGGTTATTTATGCATTTAATGCACAACATGGTTTGTGTTTAATGATTGTAATGTTATCTAGTACTTAATGGTGAAGATATCAAGCAACTTCAGTTTTTTTTTACCTCCCCATACTTTGTTTTACTCTATTTTTTTCTCTTCCTCTATAATTTAACAATGTGGATGTTGTTAATCTTTATTGAAACACACATGTGTTTATATATTAGAATTCAGGGTGCATTAACACCCATGCTTTTCCTATATTTCACAAGGATGAGACAAGTTTACTCCACATTGATTTTATCCAAATTGATTTTATGTTAGTTGTTACAAATTCTAAGTAAACAATTATATATG
>LPNX010861352.1:490997-509232 GCA_001517045.1 Pseudotsuga menziesii | reverse complement strand
TATATATATATATTAATTGGTAGCTGATTCATGGATAACTAGAAGTTAGTGCCACACAAGTCCTTTAACTAGAAAAAGTGGGGTGATAACAAGTAGTGGATAAAGGGAACTTCCTCGTAGACAACTCATTTAACTAAAAGAAAACATATCAGAAGAAGTAGCTAAGAGATAGAAAAATGTTCACAAAGAACAAGTAAAAAAAAAAAAATATGGATGTTCACCTACCACAAGTTTCTACAAAAGCATGATACTGCTGTGATGGTTAACTTAAGTTACAGTGCAGTAAGAAAATTTCTTTTCTATTTTACTTTCGGAACAACAACACACTACCTTGGCAGACTCGACCTTTTTTTTACTCGACGACTAAAACTTTGACCAAAATATTTTGACAAATTAATATTTTACTAATACTTTGAGGGGTTAATATTCAACCAATAATTCGACTAGTTAAATTTTTCCCATTACTTCGACTGATTAATATTCGACCAATACTTCAACTGGTTAATATTTGACCAAATTACTTCAACGAGAATTTACTGTGTCAAACAAGTTTGTGACAGACCACTTTTGGTTGATACACCTTTTACAGAATTTTGACATGACATATTTTTACCTCGACATAGACCCACTTGAATTTAACTTGGGGTAAACCTTGAGACAAATATAATTTAATGGACTCAGAATATCATATAAAAAAATATTAAGTAATACTTGTTTTGAGCACTCTATCGTAAAAACTAATACTTTTACAAGGTGAAATATATAATGTCGTGACATATCAAAGCACTATAGCCACAAATACAAACTTGGAAATTTACAAGGGTGTTTCTCCTTTTCACACAGATTCAACTCTCAACACTTTTGGAAAACACAGAGCTTGACATATTGAGCTCACTTCTCTCTTCTCTTGATTTACAAATATTCTTCAGTTATATATAGAAAGAATAAAACTCTTCTAGTGACTTACACTAATTATTGTAATAACTATCTACCCAGAAAGTTATCTTCAGAAATTAAATTCAACTTATTTATATATGACAGATGTGAACTCTTCTTTCTGTCATACTTCCTTACAAAAGCTGAACTGCTACATAATCTAAAAGAGTCAGTTGAGATCTGATACAGATCTGTGATTAATTAATATTTCCAACACTCCCCCTTAATTATCTGAATATGTGGATATTTAAACAAACTTTTACATAATGTTTCAACACTGAAACTGTGTATGTTCATGACAAAATTCACTTGAAAAACTTGTCATTCCATGATAACTTTGCAGATAGTAGAATGTATCTATTTCCAATGGTTTTGTAAATATGTTTACAAGATGATATTAATACCTACAAAATTCTAAATAAATTTGTTTATTGTTCACCAATTCTCTTATGAAATGATATCGTGTGTCAACATGCTTGGTTCTGTTCGATTTTTATCAATTTGACAATATTATCTTAGGATCTTATCTGAGAGAATAAAATGCACAACAATCAATCACAAGAGACTATAGACGCAAAGATTTATCTTCAGGGAAACCATAATGGAAAAACCTTGAAACTTCCTCAGAGATAGAATGAGCACCAATGGAAACAGTAAAACCCAAAGACAGAAAGATGATCTTCAACAATTGTTCTCTCTCTCACTTGAGAGAGATTCTTCTCTCTCACCTATGCGCTATAGTTGGGTGAGTGTGTGTGATAAATATAGAGGCTCACTCTTTATTTATACTCTTTTGTTCACTTAATATTTGACTCAATTATGTAGGCTCGAGTAATCCTAACTCAGTTATGTAGGCTCGAGAAACCACAACTAGGTTACTAATGACTCGAGTTACAACAGAGGGGACTTCCTCATGACTTTTATTAATTCTATCGATAGGAACATTAGGGTACAAAGAAATAAAAGTAATTCTCCTGATAGGAGCATCAAGGACCAATGAAATACAATATATACAAGTGAATACATTCATAATAGAAATTGAGCCCAAAATATGACACCTTGCATTTATGAAATTCGACACTTCCCTGTCACATCTTCGACACAGGCACTTTTTTTGGCCATCGGTGGAATATCATTGGATATTCGACATGTTGTCAATTCCAGTCAAATATACAATGCAACCATGGTGTCACATATTCGACAGTTATCTGTTTCAAAGTGTCACTAAAAAATTGCAAAATCCGTCGAATATCTGACACTTACCGACATTTGAAGGGTTGGCCTTCCGACGAGATGAAGTGTTAAAGGCATGGAAAATACATCCGTGGTTTTTTGGAAAGCATTGAATATGCGATGAGAAAACATGGTTTGACTGTTAATTGAAGGTGTCAGAGCTTCAACAAAAGTGTCAAAACGACGTCGAAAAAGCGACGCCCGGTTGTAGAATTAACAAAAAAAAATAGACAGATTTCCATTCAAGAAGCGGTGAAGTGTAGTTCAGCATATCACACCAATATATATGGAAAAATAGAAATAGTACATAATTTTTTAGGAAAAAATTTGAAATGTCTAGTTAGAGAAAATATGAAGCAATGGGATCAAGTTTTGGTGCATATAGAGTCTGTATGCAATAGTTGTATAAATAGGTCAACAAAATGTTCATCATTGAATTTTATGCATCAAAATAATCTAAGACATATTTTAGATATGATAGATTTTCACTCAAGATGTCCAAATGAGTGATGATATAGAATCATTTTGTCAAACATATAAATAAAATGCATGCTCAAGTCCAAGTCAACCAAACGACTAAAATGTAAAATATAAGTAGTTTGTCGATGCCCAATAGAGATATAAATCACTTGAGAAGAACTTAGGACATTATAAGGATAGAAAAATAATTTAGTTGTCAATTAAAGATAAGGGCTAGAGAGAAGTGTTGTTATTTACAAAAAACTTCATAAATGCAATAAAGGATACCAAGGAGTGTTATGAAATTGTGCAAATAACAGTCTTAGACGGCATAAAGTGCAATAATGTTGAAAATTTTGACACTAAGAAGGAAGTATTAGTATAATTGAGTAGAATGCTAGAAGGATATGTTGAGATTACACATGAGATTCCAAGCAGTTTCCCTCCAAAGAGGAAGATTGGGAACAATATAGACATAATTAATTCATCCATTTTTGTACATGCTTCAGTAATTACTCTTCTTCATATTACACCATTTATCCTTCAAGTTAAATGGCATACACAACTTGTCAAGTATTGCTTTCCGATGTTCCAATATCCATTTCCATGGGATTAGATTGGTTTCTCTCATTCAAAATATCTACATACTTTTCTTTGTGAAGAAAAAATTCCCTCAAAATGAGCCAGTTGGATTCTATAGCATATTATTGAGTTTTTTGGTAAGATGGAAGGGTTGTTTTGTAAGAATGTACATGGAAATCGAAATTTTCACCTAGAATGGTAGATGCATATAATTTTAAATATGCATCATGCATGGAAATCACACATTACAATAATACAATGATCCTCTTTTGTACATTTGAAACAAATTTTTTCACACAAACAAATTGATGTAAATCACTTTTCAATGTTTCAATAGGATATTTCAATCACCTTTCAATGTTTCAATAGGATATTTCTCTAGTGTAGAAATACAAGTTTTTTGATACTATGAATAATAGCAAAATTGCAGAAAGCATTAAAAAGACAAAAATGATAAATTCATTTTCTCTAAGAAAGAAGGACTGAATTTAATTTCCACTAAGTAAGACCAAATTTTTTGTGCAGAAATAAATTCCTAAAAGGTAGGTCCCTTAAAATATGAAGACATCCACATGAATCATGATAATCTATGGAGATACCCATCAAACTTTTATCACACAAATACAATGAACCAAACTTATGCAAAAAAACCTATTCATGTTATTGTCTACAACATATGGGAGATCTATATCATAAGTATATGTTTTCCTTATTGGTTTTGAAATAATGATTGCTAGGAAGTGGCTCCAACATAATGATAATCTAAAGAATTAATTACACTGACAGACACAATATAAGTAGTAAAATTCATGAATATAGTATGCCCAATATGTCGATGTGATCAAGATATGGTTGATCAAAACAAATATACTAAGATATTTGTTTTGTGTGTAATACCTTTCAATCATTCTTGAGGGAATTTCATGTTGTTTCATGAGGGTTCCACTATATATCTTTCATACAACAAATATATCATATCAATTTATCAAATGAGCATTATTGAAAATTCGTTGATTGCTTGAGCATATAAGCATCGGATGTGCCACAACCCCGTGGTTTATATTATTTTATCATGCACAAACCTAGAAAACACCACTAACTTATACAAGAAATTTCCAAAAGATCAAAGGTATGCAAGATTTACTGATGGACAAGCTAGCAAAGAAGTTCCAAAATCTACAATAGAAACACAACCTCCTGCACAAAAACCTACAACTAAATGTTCATAAAATGCCATCAATATTTTCATAAGATTCCTTAAGAAGAAATCATGTTCCCAATTGAATAAGATGGACTGTATGCTGACCTATTCATTGATAATCAATGATGAAGTATCCCATGTCAAACTGAAGGAAATAGAAAAATCGATTTATTAGAGTATAATAATCCCATGACATACCTACTAGTAACTATGACTCATACAAAGAACATGGTATGCATGTGTTTATCCTTAAATACAGTCAATCTTAAACCTGGAAAACTAACAAGATTATATTACATACCTTCCAGTGACCCTTTCGAGTAACAGGATCATATTGATGTTTAACCTTGAAGTGATTTGTATCAACTCCACCAAAATTCATTGCTGCAAGTGGGTTTTCTTCAATAAAAACATTTTTTCCTTCGGAAAGAACCTCAAAACTGTTTCCAACAAATGAGAAACTATTGCCTTTAGTGAAAAGATGTCATACCAAATCTAGTGATCTATCATTGTAAATCAGTGAAAATGACTAATGCTCTTTTTCAGGCAGTGGATATCTCTGGAAGATTGCTTGAAAACAACAAAAATAAACAGTTTTTATAACTTAAGCATTCAAACAATGCCTTCCAGAAATAAAGTATCAAATAGATCTTTATTTTTTCAAGTAGATCTCAATACTTTGTTACAAGAATTATAAATGCAATTATTCTTCTTTTGTATTCCAGAGTTGAGATGCTTTCTCTAAGTGACTATCGGGCCCATATATGACCCCTTTCTGACCACCTTTACTTACCTCTTTTTGCCTCATCCTACTCTATTATGTACACTAAACAAATGTTTTTCCTTCACTCGGTCCCTCAATTCATACAGGTATTGTTAATCATGGTATTATTTTATTAATGCTTAGGATTGTTCTAATAAAGGCTTGACATCTTGAATTATGCTAACATGTGATGGTTTTATAAATATAATTCAAGATGTAAAGGATACAGGTGTAGCGGGATGAACATGCCAAGAGAGGGAGGAACATTCATTGTTGATATGATTTCCATCCATTCCACCATTGCCCAAAGAACACAGTCCAAGGATACTATCCCACGCGAGCTATACAAAGGTAGCTGTAATAGGCTGCAACATATTCAGAGGCAACAGTGGCCCGTTTCTCAAGAATAGCTGCAATCCATAGAGTATCTTCTCAATTGATCATGATCATCATTTTTGGCTCGAGTAACAGCCTTCCTATATTTTCTACTTTCATCTTGCCACGACTGTAATAGCTTATCATAATTGGGGCAGCTTGAAATCAAAGATCTTCATGGCTTCCCGATATTAGTGGGAAGATGTTATGATTGTAATTGTATAAATAGTGGGAACTATTCTGAGCCAGGGGTTGAAAAATTAATCAAATTGATTGTATAAGTTGTGACTCGGGTTGTGTGTTCATCTGCCATTTTCATACAAAAAGTTTGATTCTTCAGATCTCGACATTTTAACGTGTGCTACTTCCATCATCTCTGTGTGAAGGTTGGGCACGCCATCCCACAGGGATTGCTGATTTAATTAGGTATTTTATTTATTCTATTGTGTGGTTTGGATTTTGTGATAAATTCCTTTATTTATAGTAAGATGCAAAAGTCATCGATTTGTTGTGTGTTCATTTGAATGATCAGTAATTACATCCCCTGTAAACTGCAGTGGTGCAGTGTGACAGTCAACTATGTAGGTTAACTTTCTTTTATGCAACTGTGTGATATCTGTGACGGCCTTGTTCATCCCTAGTACTTTCAATTGTTGTTTTCTTTAGATCCTTGCAGTTTATTCCTTGACATTTATAATTGTATAACTTAATTCCCGTACTTTGAATTCCTATATTAAGTCAAATCAAGATAGTTGAGATGGATCTTTAAATGGTTTGGTAATTAAGGGTTTAACTTTCTGCAAAAGTAATCTATATGTTTGTTTCTTGAATCTTTTAATTCTATAATAAGGATTGTAAGAATGCATTTATGATTGCATTCTTAAGAAGTTAAGCTAGATTAAGTAGATTATGGGATGAGTTAGGCTGAACAGGAAAGTAGGGTCATTCATTTACAGTATCGGCTGCTTAGTGTTTAAGCATATACAGTGCACATTATCCTTGAAATAAGAGACTTCCTTGGGTTTACAATTTATATTGAACACTTTGTATGTTGGCTTTAGTTAACTTGCATATAGGGTGCCCAACATTTTGGCGTCGTTGCCGGGGAGGATAATTATTAGACACCATAGTAGTTTCATCTAGGAATTATATTTACTCATTCTTCTTCTATTTTTAAGTTTGCATTTTTTGGGTTGCATGAATATGAGAAGGGTACAGCGTGACAATCTTATAAATCCCAAAATCCCACAGAACACTAACATTGCAGGTGGTCGAGGTGGTGGGAGAAATCCAGCATTGGGAAGAAGGACATTCATTGACGACTTGGTTGATAGGACCAATTATTCTACTAGGGCTCGCCATCAAGAAACACCTATTAGAAGAAGCCCAAATACCCCATGGATTGGCAATATCAGCTTCCATAGTGGATAACACACAAGAAGCTGCAACACCCTCGGATATCCATGCGGAGAATGAGAAAGTTAGTACTACAGGATCAGCTGATCGAGATCTATTCTATCACATTAACAAAAATGTTGTGACTAAAGAGGAGTGGACACAGTTCCATAAAAAATTTAACGCTCAGTGGAAGGATGAAGAGGATAAAGCAAAATAAGATATGAGAAATAGACGCGATCCCAAAGATCCCGAAGAAACAATGGGTGAAAATCATCATCATGAGGGTAACTCCCTACCTGAAGGGATGGTTGCTACACTCCAGTTACCAATTCAACAGCCAGAGGGGATAGACTATATGAAACATATAACACCATCGATGTTTCCTCTATTTTATGGAAAAGTGGTAGAGGATCCGGATGAATTTATTTTTGAATTTGACATCCTCTGTCACATCTATGACTACACCACCAATGCACAGAAGTTGAAACTTTTTCCTACCACTCTGAAGGAAAATGCACTACATTGGTTCATGAGCCTGGGAGGGGGAATCGTCACTACCTAGGATCGGATGAAACAGGTGTTCCTAGAGAAATATCAGGAGTATTGCAATACCAAGGACAAGAGAGAAGAACTGTTTAAAATTGTACAAAGGGACGATGAAAGTCTAGAATATTTTGTTGAAAGGATTTTATATAATGTGCAGAGAGCTGGACAGACTAATATGGGGTTAGATGTGCTCAAAATAATCCTACTTCATGAGATTAGGGAATATTTCCTAGACATGTTGAACCTGTTATGAAAGGGGGATATCTCAAAGGATTCCATTGAAAAGATCATTGAACTATGCAAAATATATTCCAGGGGATCTTTGAGGAACAACAAACAGGAAAAACGGGACAAATTAGAACGTGATGTCTTCAGTAGAACACAAAAGTCATCTAATGGAGGAGCCACCCAAGTAGAAATAGGTAATCTCCTTAAAAATTTCAAGACAGAAATGATGAGCTCCATCTCCTTGGAAATATATGTCCTGAGGGAAAAGCAGAAACAAGCAGTAGAGGATCTCACACTTGGTATATTCTTCCCTAAATGTAGGAAGAAACACCCTCTGAAGGAATTCCTACTCAACAAGGTAGAAGTGTGTCAGCTGTGTGCTGGACCATGACACAAAAGAATGCCATTCACTACCTCAAGTGAATGCAGTCATGTAGGCATCAACTCCAGATGTGGAACCGACCTACTTTATTGCATAGGAAAAGCCCTGGTAGCCTCGAAATCAAGGTATGGCACTAGACTTGTTTCCATTTTTAAATAACATGAATAATTGGAATAACATGCAGCACATGAATACACAATTTCCTTCATCTTATTCTAACCATCAATGGTATCCCTCTCAACCTCCGATGCAAAATTTTAATTCCTGGAACCCTTTGACATAGCCACCAAACCAACAAAATTCTTGGTCTCTTGGATGGAGGAACTTCCATCTAGGGAACCAGTCCCCCCATAACCAACCTCCTCAACAACTTCCAAATCAAACATTTCCTCACCAACCGTACCCTCCTCAACAATATCATTATCCTTATCAGTAGTCGCAACTGCAACTCCAGAAAAATGTTGTCCCCAATATGTCGATACGACCACAACTGCCTACTCAACCTAACCCCAACCCAAATAATAAAGCATTCCATTAGTTTCATACTGCCAACATGTCCTCTTACTCCATTACTCCAATATCATGAAATGACATCCGCTTATGATTAGGGAGGGTAGTGGAGCCTTTGATCATTGAGGATGTTCCATTCTTTGTGCACGAAGAAAGGATCAACCAACAATATTTATCCAATACAGCGACCCCCATTATTGAAGATGTTGAACATCCTACGAATATGTCGGATGAAACACAAAAAGACACATTTATCGACACACAACCTACACAATTGATTAGGGAACCACCATACCCTGAAAGATTAATATTACCAAAGGTAGTAGAACAACCTCAATTTAACCTCGTAGGAGAGTTAAAAAATATTTATGTTAAAATTCCACTCCTTTAGGCCCTTAAAGAAACACCTATCTATGCCAGAACCATTTGAGATATGTGTACAAGGAAACCAGGAAGAAAACACAGGGATCCTCCTACTATTCATGTCATAGGGAAATTATTTGAATTAATAATGGAGAAAACCCTCTTGACCAAATATGATGATCCTGGGAATCCCACTGTCACTGTGTAGATTGGGAGCACACAAATACCCAACCTACTAGTAGAATTAGGCACAACAAGTAATGTCATGACCATTGAACTGTAAGAAAACTTGGGCTCACTAATCTTAGGACAAATCCTACCGTTTTAGAACTGCTAGATAGATCCACTATTAAATCTGAAGGAATATTGGATGATCTCGTTATCTCAGTTGATTCTTGGGAATATCCTTCCAACTTCTTGGTTTTACAACCTAAGTCATAGCTAGGAGGACACCCATTGATCTTGGGAAGGCCCTGGTTAGCTACAAATAATGCTTCCATCAACTGTCGATCTGGGTCTATGACCATATCAGATGGAACCGAGATAAATAACGTCATTCTCTATCCTCTAGCTCACCCAAGCTTAGAAGCTGAAACTCTGTTATGGATGGAGAAAGAGGAAGAAGAGGGCATTCAGCCATTCCTAACGATAGGGAAGGCCTTGACTTTTAAAGATGAAACTGAACATGATGCCATTAATTATTTCATCAGTCAACCCACCTCCGTCAATAAGAAAATTTATCATATCCTGAATTCTACTCTAGGTGAAGAAGAACAAGAAAATATCGTAGAGGAGACATTAGTTAGTGATACTCACATAGTTCCAGTGTTGAAAAATTCAAAAATCATTCCTATCGAGGTAGAGTCTAGAAAAACCTTGAATATCAATCCTAGTCTTGCCCGAGATGAATAGGAACGCCGAATCACTCTCTTAAGAAAACACAAGGGGGAATTTTCCTGGGAGTACACAGACATGAAGGGCATCCCTTCTAATCTGTGTGCCCACCACATTTATATTAAAAGTGACTCCCGACCTGTGTTCCAGCCTTAATGAAGAATGAATCCAAATCTTAGGGACATAGTGAAGGAAGAAATTCAGAAACTCTTAGAAGAAAAATTTATATATCCCATTTCAAACAGCGAGTGAGTGTCTCCACTCGTGATAGTACCCAAGAAGAATGGTAAATGGAGAGTCTGTGTGGACTATAGAGAGTTGAATATGACAACATAGAAAGATCACTTTCCTCTGCCTTTCAATGATCAAGTACTTGATACCTTATATGGGACGAAGTTTTTCTCCTTCCTAGATGGGTTTAGCAGGTACAATCAAATCCATATTGCTCCTAAAGAATAGGATAAAAATACCTTCACCTATCCTTGGGGAACTTTTGCATACAGAGTACTTCCCTTTGGCTTATGCAATGCACCAACCACGTTTCAAAGAGCTGTGATTGGCATTTTTTCAGAATTGGTTAATGATAGTATGGAAATTTTGATGGATGATTTTACTCCTTATGGAAAAGACTTTGAAGAAGCATTGAAAAACTTGGAAAATGTTTTAACACGCTGCGCGTAGACCCAACTATCTTTGAGCACTGAAAAGTTCCATATGATGATGAGTGAAGGGGTAGTGTTGGGGCATTCTATCTCTACTGATGGCATCCATGTAGACCCCTCTAAAATAAAGGTAATAAAAAATATACCTACTCCTGGAACTCATAAAGAAGTGCGAAGTTTCTTAGGGAATCCTGGATATTACAGAAGATTTATAGAAAACTTTTCCAAACTTGTGTCTCCTTTGTTTTCATTGTTAATGAAGGATGCACAATTTACTTGGAATCAGGCATGCCACATAGCATTTGTTAAACTTAAGGAGAATTTTTCCACAGCTCCTATCCTAATAGGGCCTAATTGGGCACTTCCTTTTCACATTTCTTCAGATGCCTCTGATACCTCCATTGGAGCAGTTTTAGGACAGCAAGATGGTCAAGCACCTTATGAAGTTTACTATATTACCAAAAAACTTAGCCCCTGATGAACTTACTTATATTTTTACCAAGAAGTATTTTTTAGCCATTGTTTACTCCATTAACGAATTTCGACATTATATCACTGGATATCCTACCTTTGTGCACACTAACCACTCGGCCATCAAGTATCTAATGAATAAACCTGTTACAAATGCTCTGGTAACTAGATGGTTTTTATTATTACAGGAATTTCATATCACCATTATAGACAAACCTGGAAAATAAAATGTTGTCACTGATTTCTTATCTTGTTTTACTAATAGTGATGATAATCTACCTATTGAGGACTCTTTTCTAGATGAACACTTATTTGCAGTATCAGCTCACTCCCCTTGGTATGCAGATGTCACTAACTACTTGGATGCAGGAAAGCTTCTGGCACATTTGTGAAAAAGAGAAAAGAGGAAAATTATTCAACAAAGTGCCAGGTATTGTTGGATAGATGGTCATCTCTTCTACATAGGCCCTGATCTTGAGATCAGAAGATGTGTAAGAGAAGATGAAATATTCCATATTCTGAAGGCCTGCCATGATGAGCCCTGTGGGGGACATTTTGCAGATAGGAGGACAGGACACAAAGCACTGAGAATGGGATACTATTGGCTGACCCTTTTTAGGGATGAAAAAAGATATGTCCAATCTTATGACAGGTGCCAGAGGATGGGCCAACCTCATAGATTGGATCAAATACCTCTTCAACCACAACTGGTGGTCGAACCTTTTGATAGATGAGCCTTAGATTTTGTTGGTCCTATCAGCCCTCATTCTAGGTAGAAATCCTACATATTGGTTTGTATTGACACATGATGAAATGGGTAGAAGCTGTGGCTTTGGTGAAATTCAATGACTAGGATGTGATCAATTTTCTGTACGGTGAAATATTTACCCATTTCGGAGTACCTAGGGAAGTGGTTATAGATGGAGGACCTCAGTTTATGTCGTATCAATTTGAAGCTCTACTACAGAAGTACCATATTCAGCACCAGATAGATTCACCATACCATCCCCAGGCCAATGACCAGGTGGAAAGCACTAACAAAGTTATTGAAGCCATCCTTACCAAAATGGTCAGGAGCCATCGTAAAGCCTGGGCTGATAGAATTCCGGAAGCATTGTGGGAATATCGTACTACTTGGCGCAATACTATAGCTTTCTCTCCTTATGACTTGGATTATGGGAAAAGTGTTGTCTTCCCCATTGAATTTGAAATCAATACTTTGAAGACAGCTACGGAGGTAAACTTAGATGTGACTAAAGCCCAGAAGAGAATATTGAATTAATTGAATGAAGTTGATGAGAATCATTTAGATGTTGTGGATTAGACAGTATTAATCCAACAACAAAGATCCAATTGGAACGACCAATTCATCAAAAAGAAAGTCTTCTGTGAAGGAGACTGGGAATTATTGTACCATTCAAGATTCAAAAAGGACTTCAAGGGTAAGTTATGCCAAATATGGTTGGGCCAATACCTTGTAGATAGAGTATTTGATAATGGTACAGTCCACCTAGTAACCATTCATGAGAATTGTGCACCATTATTTGCTAATGGTCACAGGATGTGAATGTACCATAAGCCCATTTCAAAAGACGCATTCACTTCACAGATTGTAGTTGATCCAGAACAGTAGTTAAAACAAGGGTAGGAATCTTTCTCTGCCCCTGTCAATATTTAGATAATCTCTATAAATATTATATAAATTTTTGTACATAAATAAATTGATATTTTTACTATTATTTTTATCTTTTCCCTTTGCACTTGATCCGTTTTTTTTTTAATAATATGTGCAGGGATGTGCATAAGGAGCAATGGTCATGATCGAGCCTATCCACTAGGATCGTCCTTTTGTAACTTCCTGCATCAGGAAAAAAACTACTTGAACAAGTTCATTGCCGCTACAACACCATAATACTTTGCCTATTTTTCCATTTATCTGTAGGTGCAACACCATAAGATACCTCCCTTTGCCCCATTTTGCGCAGCTGCAACACTTTAAAACGTTTCCTATTGTCCCATTTTTCTAAAGATGCAACACCATAAACTCCTGCCCTTTACCCCATTCCACACAACTGCAACACTGCAAAATGTTGCCTATTTTTCTGTTTTTCTGCAGCTACAACACTGAAAAATCTCTCCCTTTACCCAGTTCCATGTAGCTGCAACACCGTACCTTAATTTCTTTTTCTGATTCCGGCAGCTGTGGCACGGTTTCAATTTTGTCCATTTTTACCTAGCAGCTATGACACCGTTCCATTTTTACCTTTTCCAACAGCTGTTACACCATTCCATTTTTACCTTTTCCAACAACTGTGACTTCACCAAAAATGGCTGATTTTCTATGATTCACGGCTATGAATTTTCCAAACTGCTTGATTTCTCTATGTTTTGTGGCTATGAATCCTCCATTATTGGCAAAACTCTTTTCAACCTTGGTTATCGATTCCTCCAAATCTGTCCCCAACTCTTGATGCCAATGATTTCGATTTACTTCACAACATTCATTATGTTTCCTACGATATTGACCCGATGGTTTTGGTCCACCAGCTGAAAAGGTCATGATAGCACGCCTGCAATAATGATCAAATTTAATGGCTGCACTTCACAAGATTTACTATTCTCAAAGGTCACCGTTCATTGCATATTTTTGAAGGTATGGTTCTGATTATTTACTTGATTAAGCGTTAACTAGATTTGACAACATTAATCATACCTTCCTTTCTGTGCACACTATTACACCTGCATACTGTTAACTGTCCACTCGTACTAATTAATGGCCATTGAAGTTACCTGATAACCACCAACTTTCCTAATTTGGGATAAAATTCCAAACATTTCCATGCTTTTAAACTTTCTGAATTTACCCAACTCCACTCTCAGCTGTTCACGCATACTTTGTGCTTTAACCTCCATTGTCAGGACCTGTAATTTGTCAGATTGATAAATATTTCTGAATTCAAACAAACATGGGTATCCCAGCTCGGCATGAACCTCCAAATAGGTGATAACTGAGAATAAATGCTGAAGTTTTTGCTATTTCTGAAGCTATGGGATGGACTGAATTCTTCCAACACCTGAGTAGGTTTCATCAAGAGACAGCTCTACAATTTTCCTTAAATCTTACAGAAACCCAGTCAGAGTTTCGAGGGTTACGTATAGAAGTATCTGAGGCAATAGTGGCTGAATTTATTAGCCTTCCTTTGGTGGGAAGAGCCTGGTTTGGTCAAATAACCCCCAATGCTACTACAGTACAGGATTTTCTAATAGGGGGGGAGAAAATTCATCAGTCAAGGAGAGGGATAGCGTTACAATCATTGCCTTGGCCATGGGATCAAGTAGCAGTTTTCCTCAAGAATTATATCACTTGTGAAGGTAGGTATCAAACTGTTTATTATTTTTAACTTCCTCTATTATCTTATCTTTGCCATAGAGCCTTATTAAACATTCCATTTTATCTATTTAATGACCTACACCATATGGCAGGGTTTGTTAGAACAAGCAAGCACCCAAAATCCTCCCTTACCCACCATGGCCTAATCAAATTAATAATTTTACGGGCCTTATCTCAAAGGAAACAAACCTAGGATCAATTCACAGGTTAAATTCAGATAAACCAGGAACCTACCCTTTTCCTGGCGTTCTAATAGAGGAAGAAGTAGAAGTACCTATACTCTTGGGGGCTATTCAAAACCAAGAGGAGTATGAAAATGTACAATTGGGGGGATATGAGGAGCAACAGGAGGATCGGAGTCCCTCCAATTTAGTTGGGGGCAGAAATGATACTGGATCGGATGATCAGTCAGATGACCAAGCAAAAGAATTGGAGGAAAATGCACAAGAAAACCCTGTGAAGAGATTAAATAATATGGAAGCTCTGACAGCAGAGGCTGAAGCTGGAGCAGCATTAGATGCTACGAGAGCTGAAGCTAAGGATGTTATAGCCATGATAATAGAAGGAAACACAGAGGTTTTGACCATTGAATCTTCCTCTGAATGGGGGGGAACTCTGATTAAAGAAGAACAGGAAAACACTGAGACAGAAGATATCCCTTCCACATCAGCTGCAAATCTGGAGATTCTTTCACCATGGAGGAAAAGAAGGAGATCAAAATAGGGGATACATGAATCACCACCGATAAGAATAAAAAGAATCAGATTAGTTACAGTAGCTAAAGAATCACGGGTAAGATGGGAAACTCTAGAAGCACAAATTGAATTCTCCATTCTAAGACCCAAAGCAAATGATGCCCCAGAGGAACCGACTGCAAAAGAACCTCAAATTGAGGGAATTATGTATGAAAATGTTCTATTAAAAGTGGAATTACAATCACTTTGAAAATAACTAGAAAATTGGAAGGAAGCATGCAGGAAGTAGGTAGAAAGGAAGCTACACACACTGGTTGAAGCTACAGACCGATTAGAAGGATCACCTCCTGCCAAGGATGGTGAGGAGGAAGAAAGAGTGGTATTCCCTACGTGTGGAGAAATATTTAACCAGTTTGGATACAAAGTCATAGTTTGTGCCTTTGTGACACAACAACCCCTACCTGCAATTGTGGAAGAACAAGGACAAGAAGCACTAAATATAGAAGTGGGAGATGCAAAAATGATCCCTAGTACAGAAAAAGGGGAAAATGAACAATTATAGTCACGCCCAATAGAAGAAGGACAATCTGATTGGAAGGATGGTGAAGCTCCCCAAGAGCAACTCCAACAAAGGGAAGTAGCAGATAAACAGGGTTCTGTTACACAAGAACCAATATTTATGAATATTCTTGTTGAATTTGCCACCCAAATTGGGATAGATGAACCAAAGGCTAAAATTATTCCTGATTTTATTAAAGAAGTTTGTGCCGTGACTCTTGAACCGTCTCACGACACAGAACTAATAGAGATGGAACCCTAGTAGCAGGATGATGATGAAGTTCAACAGGGTGTTGATACATAAGAACCAGCATCCCTGAATATTCTCGTTGAAGTTGCCACCCAAATGGGGGTAGATAAACAAGAGGTTGAAAATATTCCTTAATTTAATGAAGAAGTATGTGTTGTGGCTCCTGAACCGTCTCAGGACATAGAATTAATAGAAATGGAATTCCAACAATAGGAAAATGAGGAAGTTAACTAGGATGTTGTCACATAAGAACCAGCATCCCTAGAATTTTTTGTGGAGGTTCTCAGGAAGCAATAAGAAATCAATCCTAAAATGGACATAATTCCTGATTTGGATTTAGGAGAGGATGAACAAATGCAATCACAATCCTTGGGGGAAATTGAAATCCTCAAAGAATATCTCCATATTGCAGAAGACATGGAAGCAACTCTACAGCCCTAGTAACATAAAGAAATAGAAGGGTAGGGATTTGTTACACAAGAACCAGTGGCCTTGTATCCCCCTGTTGAAGCTGCAGCTGACAATCAGGCAGATGGGGAGATCAAAATTCAGGAAGAGGTTGTTACACAAGAACCAACACATTCACAATCAACTGTTGAGGTTGCTATGGGAGAAATCCAATGATAGGATGCTATTACATTAGAACCAATATCCCCAGAAGTTGTTTCAGAGACACCTATGGTTGAATTTGTTGCAAGAGAAATTCAAGGAAGGGATGCTCTTACTTAAGAACCAACACCCCCAAAATTGATTTCAAAACTATCCAGGTAGACAGTAGAGGATGTTCAAATTGGAACATCATATGATAAGGTATGGACTCAACTTCCTCAAAATTTTGTCAATTTGTATTCTGATGATGAAGAACATGTTGAAGATGAAAAAATCTTGAGGTTGACAAAAAAACTCTCAATCCTGAGAATAGAAGTGAGGAAGTGGAGGACTCATGTGGAAGGGTATCAAGAAGGGATGGTTTCCCTTGCTGAACATAGGAAGACGATCATAGAATTGAAGGAAAGGTCGGCAAAAGAACTCATGTCCCAAAAAATCCATGGCAAAGAGTTATAGAAGGAGCTAAAGGAGCTGAAAAAGTTCAAATCAATGTAGGTGGAAAAAGATCAGATGTATACTCTTTCTCAGAAATTGTTGGGTACCAGAGTACCATCCTCCTCTTACCCTATGTTTTTATTTAAGAAACTCATTTGGTTCAAACTGAGGGTTGTAAATGAAGGGAGACCATATGAAATAGTGACCTTAACTAAATTCCTGGTAACATTTCTAGAAAGTGACTTTGAGGAGAAGAACTTGCTTTGTGAGCTTTATTTGCATGAGTTGGCTTGTCCCTTAGATCGCCATTCGAATCCTATCCATTTCTTAGGTGATTTTCAGCTAAGGGATTTTGCCTCATTTGTTAGCAATCATATTCAGTGGGAAAGATCCTTCCAAAATTTCTCTCATAATGAGTCCCACTCTAACCCTTGGATTCGAATCAAACCTCAAAACCCTCATCTTCTCCTTTCTCATCATCAGAATGTACTCTCGTGTCCCATCCAAACTCAGCGGATAATGGAACTTCAAGAAAAGGTTATCTATACTTGTGTCACCGAGATTTCCAAGCATCAACAATTGGCTTTGGAAGGTAGCCAGCATAGATGGAAGGCTTCCTCTTCAACCCTGAGAATTAGGGATCCCTACTATTACAGGAATTTTAAACATGCACTTTCCATGGTTGAGGGATATGTTGGATGCATGAAGGTATGTGGAGTTAATTGGATGGGACTCAAATTCAAATTTCCTCTCATCTACTGGCTAGCAAAACCATACAAGGAAGACTTCTCATTAACAAATGAAGAAGTGTTAGAATAATCAACCCATAGTTTACCCACTTAGACATTAATTCATTTATTTTTGTCTTATTTGCCTAGTTCATGTGTCCCACCTTGTGCAAGTTGCTATTTTCCTATCCATAGAGGTCAAACTTGCCACATTTGACTCATGTAACACATGGGAGAGCTAAAGGAATCAATTCTACTTTATTCCTGGCCTCCTAGGCGCCCTTCTGCTTTTTCTGCTTTATTGCCTGCTTTTTCAGTGTTTTAAGGCAAAAGGAAAAGCTAGACTAGGTGAGGTTGACTTGTTTTCTTGTCCTACACATCCTCCTCTCTTTTCTCCATGAAAAATCATGAATGAGCTCCCATTCCACCACTCTTTAGCTTTCCTATGCCTTTTTCCAATTCGTGAGCTCCATGACAGATTTGGGATCGGCTTTTTACACCTATGGGGGATTTGCTTATTTTTGGTAAGCCTGCTTTATGCTAGTTTTGGATGCCTCCTCATACAT
>LPNX010861352.1:468067-490642 GCA_001517045.1 Pseudotsuga menziesii | reverse complement strand
AGCCGGGACAGATTTTCTAGAGCTATGGATCAATCACAGAAAACTATCTTGACTCCCTTCAATTTCTTTGAATGGAAAGTAGAGATGGAGATACTATTGAGAGAGAAAGGCCTCTACAGGGTGACTATGGCAACAGAAGCAGAGCCCAATGCAGCGGTAGAGAAGATAAAATGGCACAACAAGAGGGATGAGGCTTATGGCCTCCTGTGCCTGAGTATTTCCAGAGACCTCCTTTTCCATATCGATGGATTGACATCACCGAATGAAGTATGGGAGAATATTGCTGATATTTTTGGAAAGACAGATGAGATGAGGGGACATCAAATCAAGAATGAGCTGATTTCTCTGAGTCCAACAAGCTTTGAATCCCTGCAGCTATATTTCTCCAAGTTCAAAGCACTAGTTTTGCAGCTAAAACAGTGTGGTATTGAAAAGAAAGATGATCAGCTCGTACTGGCCATCCTCTCGAAGCTGGGCCCTAATTATTCAGTGTTTGTTTCGACCTTATATGCCACAAAACTGACAGCTCAAACCTGGAATATGCCTAGCCTTGCAAATTTCATGGAATCTCTCACACAAGAACATGACAAGCTGGTGATGATGGGCACCATCAAACCATCCAAAGATAAAGCTTTGATTGCTGGAGATTCGAGGGTGGATTCAAAAAGAAAAAATAAAGCTAAAAAGCCACCTGAGAAAAAGAGAGACAAGAAACAGTGTTTGGAGGATCAACAAGGTCCCAAGAAGAATAACCAGAAGAAGAAGAACAAAGGTGAAATGAACAAGTGCGCATACTGCAATAAGGGCAATCACAATGAAAGCTCTTGTATGAAAAAGCAGATAGACATGCTGACCAATATCTTGGAGAATAATGGCATCTCCCTTCCAGAAAGCTCAAAGAAGCGAGAAGGAGGATCAAGTTTCGATGACAGAGAGAGAGTTCATGCTCTAGTTACTGGCACATCAAGCTCACCCAGTTTTATCATAGATTCTGGAGCTTCAAGACACATGGTTTCGAATAAGGAGGCCTTCTCCTCACTGGATATGTCGAAAGGACCATCTATTGTACTAGGAGATGACTCTCTCACTGAAAGTAAAGGCAAAGGAAGGATAGATATTGATCATGGTCAGTTCAGCAATTTGATATATGTCCCTGGTCTCGCCTCCAACCTCCTGTCAGTGTACCAGATGACCCACACTGGGTCTCCTAAGAAGGTCATATTCTCCCCCGATGAAGTTGATATCACAGAGATTTCAACTGGTAGAGTCATTGCAAAAGGAGTTGTGAATCATGCTCAAAAGGTATACATGTTCTCACACTTCCTACCTTACTCAAACCCCTCTGCTCTTCTCATTCATGCTAATGAAGCTAGCAAGATGTGGCATGAGAGATTTGGCCACCTTAACTAAAAATATCTTTCTGATCTTAGTGAAAAAGAAATGGTCATAGGGCTGCCCAAGATAAAATTTTCCAAAGGAGTCTGCCAAGGCTGTATCCTAGGAAAACACCCAGAGCACAAATTTGAGAGAGCTATTCATGAGAGAACCGCTGCACCCCTCGAGCTGATCCACAGTGATGTTGCTGGTCCATTCCCTCATATGTCCATGAGTTAGGCCAAGTATGCATTAAATTTCATTGATGACTTTTCCAGGTATTGTTGGGTTCACTTCCTGAAACACAATTCTGAAGTTTTTGGCCTATTAAAAGTCTTTAAGGCTTTGGTTGAAAACCAGTCTGGAAGGAAAATCAAGGCCCTCAGATCTGAAAATGGTGGTGAGTATGTCAAGTCTGAGTTTATTAACTATTGTGCAGATGCAGGTATTCAGATGCAGCATTCTATCCCTTACACACCACAGCAAAATGGTGTTGCTGAGAGGAAGAACAGATCATTGAAGGAGATGGCAACATACGTGATGGAGGCCAAAACTTTGCCATTAAAATACTGGGCCGAAGCTATCAACTGTGCAGCCTATATTCAGAATAGGTTTCCTCACAAACAGCTTGATGGTATGACTCCCTTCGAAGCATGGAGTGGGCACAAGCCAGATGTGACCCATTTCAGGATTTTTGGCTCAAAGGCATGGGCTAGAATTCCGACAGAGAAGAGGAAGGCTTTGCAGGCCCAAAGCCAAGAGTGTCTTTTTGTTGGATACTCTAAAGATTAAAAAGGGTACAAGTTGATAAATTTGAGCACAAATAAATCCTTCATCGAAAGGTGTGTTCAGTTTGAAGAAGAACCCCTTGCAGAAGTGGAAGTTGGTGAAGCCTCTTCACCACCTGAACCTCAAGAAGTAAGTAAAGAGTTTGTTGAACATGCTGATTCTTATTTTTCTAATAGAGATGATTTTATTGCAGACCCTAACAGCCCCACAAGGCCAAAATGGGCAGCCAAGACACTACATGCAGCAGGTGAGCTAGCTGGGGATCCCAATGACCCAAGGAGGACTAGATCTCAATTTGAGAGTGGTCTGTGCATGAAGGATCCTTTGTTTGCTGAAAAATGATATTTGATGGTGGAGTCTGATCCTCAAACATATGAAGAAGCAGCAGGAGATCCAATATGTCAAACAACCATGAAGGAGGAGTTCAGCTCACTCCAGAAGAGCAACACATGGGAGCTAGTGGATCTTCCCCCAGGGAGAAAACTAGTACAGTGTAAGTGGGTCTATAAGACCAAATTTTCTGCTGATGGTTCACCACTGAAGTAAAAGGACATATTGGTAGCCAAAGGCTACTCACAGGTTCATGGCATAGATTACAATGAGACCTTTGCCCCAGTGGCAAAAATGGACTCCATCAGGCTAGCTCTAGCCATTGCAGCCTCAAGGCAATGGGAGGTACATCACATGGATGTAAAGTGTGCCTTCCTGAATGGAGATCTCACTGAGGAGATATATATGCAGCAGCCTCAAGGTTTTTCTACTAACCCTTCTCGTGTGTGCAGGTTGAGAAAGTCATTGTATGGGCTAAAGCAAGCCCTCAGGGCTTGGTATGCCAAGATTGATAGCTTCTTGCTATCACTGAATTTTGTTCGGTGAAAATTAGATCCAAATGTATATTTGAAGTTATTTAATGGTTCATTAATGATCATTGTGTTATATTTTGATGACCTCCTCATTACAGGAAGCTCAGAGGCTGAGATTGCTTCCTTAAAAGGAGCTATGAACCAAGCCTTCTCCATGACAAATTTGGGGCTCTTAAGTCAATTTTTGGGGCTTGAGATCTCTCAAACCAAAGCTGGAATCAAGGTGCATCAGTCCAAATATGCCTTAGACTTTCTGAACAAATTCAAAATGAAGGATTGCAAAGCAAGCAAAACTCCTTTCCTTTTAGGAGTGAAGCTGGAAGAAGTTGATTCTTCACCGATGGTAAACAATACACTGTATAGGCAATTGATTGGCTGTTTGTTGTATTTGACACATACTCGACCTGATATTTGTTATGCAGTAAGTGTGGCTTCTAGATTCATGGATCAGCCTCAAGAGATCCATTGGAAAGCAGCCAAAAGGATCCTTAACTTTGTTCAGGGAACAAGGACACATGTGATCTTCTATAAAGCAAAATCTGATCTTGAATTGATTGGATTTACTAACAGTGATTGGGCAGGTTATAGCACAGACAGAAAGTCCACATCAGGATATGTGTTCATGCTTGCAGAAGGGCCAATAAGCTGGTTAAGCAAGAAACAGAGTGCCATTGCACTCTCATCTACAGAAGCAGAGTACAGAGGAGTTGTTAATGCAGCAACTCAATGTTTATGGTTGCAGGGTTTACTTGGAGAGTGTGGTTTCGAACCTGAGTACTCAAATACCATATACTGTGATAACCAGAGTACGATTCGAATCTGCAAGGATCTAGTTCAGAAGCGGAGAACCAGACACATTGAGATCCATATGCACTACATCAGAGAACTTGTGCATGATGGCACCATTCACCTACTCTTCTGTTCATCTTCAGAACAAGTAGCTGACATCTTCACCAAAGCATTTTGTGAGAAGACCTTTAGCAATCTCAAATCACTGCTAGGGATTGCTGATCATGCTGTGAAAGCATGAGTGAAGACAATATTCTACAATTTTGTTTTACAGTCCATGTTTAAGGGAGGATTTTCCCAAGTTGGTTTTGCCTCTTTCCTTGTTTAAATGGATTTGTAGTATGTAAAGGGTGACTAAGCCTTGTTGCTAGGCCGTATAATTTTCTGATATATTACTCATAATTCAGTATTAAGGGGGGGTGTTAGAATAATCAACCCATAGTTTACCCACTTAGACATTAATTCATTTATTTTTGTCTTATTTGCCTAGTTCATGTGTCCCACCTTGTGCAAGTTTCTATTTGCCTATCCATAGAGGTCAAACTTGCCAAATTTGACTCATGTAGTGCATGGGAGAGCTAAAGTAATCAATTCTGCTTTATTCCTGGCCTCCTAGGTGCCCTTCTGCTTTTTCTGCTTTATTGCCTGCTTTTTCAGTGTTTTAAGGAAAAAGGAAAAGCTAGACTAGGTGAGGTTGACTTGTTTTTTGTCCTACACATCCTCCTCTCTTTTCTCCATGCAAAAGCATGTATGAGCTGCCATTCCACCACTCTTTAGCTTTCCTATGCCTTTTTTCCAATTCGTGAGCTCCATGACAGATTTGGGATCAACTTTTTACACCTATGGGGGATTTGCTTATTTTTGGTAAGCCTACTTTATGCTAGATTTGGATGCCTTTTCATGCATTCGATTTCTTGATGTATTCTATTTATTTTGAAACCTATGTTATTATAGGGTTGGCTATTGTACGCTCAGTTAATACAATTTAGTGTTACAGCTCCATATTCAGTCTCTTTTGTTAGCAATTTTGCATGATCAATTGATAATTGTTGTGAGTAAAATTAATCTATTGCTGGCATTAATTTCCACAAGAAGAGCAGAGGTGTTGGAGATATTGGTTTGTCCATAAGGGATTCTTGGAAAAATAGGGAACGCCTGAATTCCCATATAACTTTTCTTCTCTCCATGAATGAAGTACAATGCCAGATTCAGATTCCGAATAATGGAGGTTGTTGCATGGGGAAATGCAAGAGGACAATTGGGGGAAGATGTTAGGCCCAGAAATGACCCCTTTTTGACCACCTTTACCTACCTCTTTTTTCCTCATCCTACTCTATTATGTACACTAAAAATATGTTTTTCCTTCACTCGGTCCCTCAATTCATACATGTATGGTCAATCATTTTCTTATTTTATCAATGCTTAGGATTGTTGTAATCAAGGCTTTACATCTTCAATTATGCTAACATATGATGGTTTTATAAATATAATTCTAGATGTAAATGATATAGGTGTAGATGGATGAACATGCTAATAGATGGATGAATATTCATTGCTGATATGATCTCCATCCATTCCAACATTGCCCAAAGAACGTGGTCAAAGGATACTATTCCACGTGAGCTGTACAAAGGTAGTTGCAACAGGCTGCAATAGATTTAGAGGCAATAGTGAGCCGTTGCTCAAGAATAGCTGCAATCCATGGAGTATCTTCTCAATTGATCATGATCGTCATTTCTGGCTCGATTAATAGCCTTCCTATATTTTCTACTTTCATCTTGCCATGACTGTAACAACTTATCGTAATTGGGGAAGCCTAAAGATCAGAGATATTCATGGCTGCCCGATAATAGTGGGAAGATGTTATGATCATAATTGTATAAATACTGGAAACTATTTTGAGACAGGAGTTGAAAAATTAATCAAATTTATTGTATAAGTTGTGACTAAGGTTGTGTGTTCATCTTCCATTTTAATACAAAGAGTTTGATTCTTCAAATATCGACGTTTTAACATGTGCTACTTCCAGCATCTCTATGTGAAGGATGGACCCGCCTTCCCACAGGGATTACTGAGTTAATTAGGTATTTTATTTATTCTGTTGTGTGGTTTGGATTTTGTGATAAATTCCTTTATTTACAATAAGCTACAACAGTCAATGTTCATTTGAATGATCAGTAATTTCATCCCCTGTAAATTGTAGTGGTGTGGTGTGACAGTCGATTGTGTAGGTTAACTTTCTTTTATGCAACTGTGTGATAGCTATGATAGCCTTGTTCATCCCCAGTTCTTTCAATTAATGCTTTCTTTAGATCCTTGTAGTTTATTCCTTTGCATTTATAATTGTAGAACTTAATTCATGTACTTTGAATTCCTAGATTATTTCGAATCAAGATAATTGAGATTGTTGGAGACATTTACCATCATACACACTCTTTTGGTCAAATTGGCCTAGTTAAACCACTATCCTAAGTTTAATTGACATCAGTGGAGCATTAATTGCCATCATCCAGTCACACCCACGCCTACCTACAGTCAAGGAGGCTAACTTATCCTTATCCTACAGTCAAGGAGGCTAACTGGAGCACTTCGGGGGTGATCTAAGTGATATTAATGCACCTAATTGCTAACTGGTCGTTACAATCAGTTCAACCAGTCAGTTACAGTCAGTTAAGGTGCCTCCAGTCATTAAATATATTATTTAATGATTATTTATTATTATTTAATGAACTGGAGTCAACAAGGTGCCTCCACCAACTTCTGATGGTCAGTTCAGCTTCAGTTAACCTCATCAGGGTTCATTGGAGCCATGTAGCACTAGCACTTGATGATTGGATTGCTATGACATGTGTTTGATCTCCTTCAGTTGAGATCCAGACATTTATTGCACTCCGACTTCAGTTAGGGTTTGGTGAGTCAATTAGGGTTTTGGTCAAGTGGTTAACTGAGTGAGATTGAATGGTTGAGAGTCAATTAAGCTAGACTCACTCACTGAATTCAAATTGTCTCCTTAGGTATTCGAATTCTTCATGGAGTTAAGCCATTGCTTAGCATTGGAATTGTAACCCATTATTGTTTATTAAATATACAGAGAGGAAACCATTCTGGTTCCGATTATTTTCCAATTCATGAGTATTTGTTAATTATTCTTTGATGATTTTGATTCCTAGTTCCTAGATCATGTGCAAGAATTAATAGACATGGATCTTTAGATGGTTTGGTAATTAAGGATTTAACTTTATGTAAAAGTAATCTAGATGTTTGTTTCTTGAATCGTTCAATTATAAATTAAGTATTGTAAGAAGGTATTTGTGATTGCATTCTTAAAAAGGTAAGCTAGATTAAGTAGATTATGGGATGAGTTCGGATGAACAGGAAAGTAGGGTAATTCATTTATAGTATCAGCTACTTAGTGTTTAATCATATACAGTGCACATTATCCTTGAAATAAGAGACTTCCCTGGGTTGACAATTTATATTGAACACTCTGTATGTTGGCTTTAATTAAATTGCATATAGGGTGCCCAACAGTGACCACTTTAAACTTGGTGATAAATTGAAGGCAATAAAGAAAAATATTAATGCCTAATAAAATATTTGCACAAAGAATAATTTGTAACAAATTAGAAATTATGAGTAATAAAGTGCACACTGATGTTGGGGTAAAAAGTTACAATGGAAACTGAAAAGACCAATGTGCACCATGCCCAACTCACAACCTACAAGGATAAGCACAAATATAAACATAGGTTTTTCACTGCACAATCAAACATGAAAGTTGAACAAGATATGATATTAAGAAACAAATTACAAAACTACTGGAGAAAGATAAACTTGGGAAGATAACAATACACTCATGCAGAATAATAGGGAAACAACGCTTCAAATTCCATTTTCCTCACATTTTCCTCACACTTCTATCTATCTTTTTCTGTCTTTTGACCTTTCATATTCCCATCAAACTCAAATGCATATCATATTTCTTGTAATGAAATTCCTACATTTAATTTTGTTGTCCTGGCTATATGGAATTGGTAAAGTATTACCAAGAGGCTAGTTATCATGATAAATAAAACTATATAAGGTAATTGTTTAGATCAGATAGAACAAAATTAGCCTCAATGTATGGTAATAATCATCATCAACTAAATGTATCTATGTGCACATGCATAAATACCCAATACACAACTCAATCAAACAAAATAAAACATAATTATACCTTGATTTGTGGATCTTCACACTATCTTCTTATGCTTTACCTTTCAAAACATCATTTGACATACTTCATATTTTGTCCTGTTGCAATAGTTTCATGTTAGGACCCATCAAATAAATTTATGTTTGTTTATGAAAATAACAAAACCAATATAAATAAATACAATTCTATTACAATGTAAATTACAATACTATTCAACTATTCAAGTAAATTAATTGTTAAGAATAGATCATTTGATAAAACATGGATAACCAAAAATATTATGTATAGAAGGCCATCGATATAATCAAAACACCATTTCTTGCCTCTTAACTATGGAAATGTTTCTCAACGCTATCCGTAACAAGTTCCAATGGAGGATTCAAATAGCAATAGTGAAAATTATACACTAAAATTATAGAAATGTATGTTTTTTAATGTATTATTCCTTACCATCCATTGAGATCCTCACTGTTTCAAAAATAATTTAATATTCTCTACTAAATAGGACCAACCACGTGAAGGTGGACAATATTATGACCCCTCCCCCCGTCACATAACTTTCAACTCCCCAAACCAAATGCATCTACTTGTAAATAACAATGCATCTACAATGCAAATAACAATGCAACTACTACAAATTATTTCACTCAATAGTTGAAAGATAATTACATTAAATCATTCTTTAAATCATTCATTAAACCATCCAATCATTCAACAGCTAAAAAAACAATTCATTAAACCATTTGTTCAAACATTCATTCATGAAAGAGAGGAAAAAACCATGAAATGTTTTTTTTAATAAATAAGAACAACTCAAAATTTGTTCAGTCACTTCTTTTTTACTTTTCTTCTCTTCAAATATTTAGTTAGAGTCACATCTTCTAGAATCTAATCATCGGTCTCCCTACTAGTCTCCTCGCAAGGTTGAAATTCAGGTGAGGGCCGATGAATTTCTACAATAATGTCAAAATATTTCATTAATATATTTATATTTTGATAAATACGAGTAATTCATTTAAAAAAACGTTACAAATGTTTGTTTTTATCTGCCATGGACACATCAACATGTTCAACATTATCTTGTATAGGCCCAACTTGTTCAGTGTTATCTGCATCTACATGCTCTGCAGTTCAATTGTGTAGAATTACAATTAATGTTCATCATCTACAATGGTCTATAAAAAATGGCAGCACATTAATAAATCCATTACCAATATGAGAAGCATGATCTTCATTTGGTTGGTCATGTACATCCTCGACATGAATGGGATCATTACTTTCCTGCACAAAAATGAATAAATAATTTATGTTAATTTATTTATAAGGAATAAATTGCATGGGCATTAATAAATTATCATTAAAATATACATTTTTTACATACCTGGGCACTAGATTGATCAGTAGAAGATTGTGCAGTATGCCCAGACAAGCTTCTTCAGTGTTCAACAACGACGTCAAAGATCTATTCGAAGCCAAGCTTCATGTAATCCGCACTGGGAAATTATTTCAACCGGTCTACCTTCATATTTGCATGATGTCATTAATTTTACATTTTTTTCCAGAACAAAACAAAAATAATAATATGTATGATATTTGGATGCAGATTCAGGTTTTGCGAGACTTACATATCAGAGCACCAACTTGGAGTAACCACCAGGCCCAAGCTTGTGTTGGCCAATTTTTTCAATTCTTACCTTGGTGGCCTTAGATGTGTCCGAGGGTCTAATTATGTTTTTAAATACATTAGTCTATGTACCAAAATTGATATAAAAACTAGTAATAATAAGGCTTATAGGGTACATTTTGGAATGTATTGCATACCTCCCTGTTCCAGCTAGTGGTATCTTTCCTGATTTTCTCAGGCCCTTCTCTTTTCCATCTTTCACCAGGGCTTTCCACTCCATAGATCATTGGAGGGTGCTCATACCTAGGGTTCTTTTATAGGTGAACCCTATACTAGTATTGGACAATCTTCAGATGTTTTGTATCCTTCTATAGGACCTTCGATGTATCGAAGGTATCTTTTCCGAACAGACTGAACAAGCGATTAGTCAGATCATCCTTTAAAGCTTTTGGCTGCTTGTTCCACATTGTGCAAATGGTGGGCCCGAAGATCTCCAAGGACAAATCATTCATATGTTTATAAAATATATCATTTCCTGCAAAACATTAATGACATCATTAGTCAACATTAAAAAATATTATCGGTATATTAGACACAAATTATAAAAACTAAATTGAACAATCTATAATGACCTAGAATCTTCTCTATCTTTATTGGAACCAGTTCTTTATTCACCAAAAATGTACACACTATTGAACCAGTTCTAGTGACACGAGAAGATCTAGGAAATGCTTCCACTTATCTCTCTAACCTTGCATCCACCCCTTCTTCTGCATCATCTGTTGTAGGTGGGGGAGCATCGACTGCACCCTCTGCTACCCTTGGAGGTGTCGCAAAGCATGTTTTCGACTATTCAGTGGACAATATGGGAGCAGTATGTGGTGTACATGAAGTGGTTTGGTCACTCGAACCAACATTGCCTTGACCACCACTAATAATATCCATAGCGCGTTGTAAATTCAAACCATTGTATATAAGCTCAATAGCATATAAAATCAAATATTATAAAGTTTTTATAAATGAATTTACATTATTATTCAAGAACTTACATCCAATTGTTTACGTTACTGTAACAACAATTGAATCCTTTTTTCGACCCCTTCTATTTGTGGAACTACCAATGTCAGAAGAATCAGTTCCTCATTTTGTTTTTCCCTTGTCTTTTGTAGCACCCTCAACGGGTCTATAGACTCTCTAATTTCACTATATCTCATCAACCGAGAGACCTCATTCTCTAAATAGTTTTGAGACACTGTTTCATAAATCAAATCCCCTGTCTACAATTAAAATATATAAAAAATTTCTTATTCTTTGAAGCAATAGTGTGCGCAAAAAATTATACGAACAAAAATTGTCTATTATGATAGAGTCATAGTATTACATATAGGATTAATGTACGCTTGGACGAGGGTGTGGTATGATCAACAAATGGGGACTTACCTTGATCATCCACCTACAAAAAAAGTACAGAACATTATCACAATGAACGCAATATGTAAAAGCTAACAAATACAAAACACAAATAAACACTATGCTACATGTTTTATATGTGTACATTTTTGAAGTATTTAGAATGTGAAATTACATTTAGGTTTACTAATTTCCTCAAGGCTCTAGTCATCTAATCAACAGCAGGGGACTATCCCCGGTCAATCTGCAAAAACGGTAGACAACATTACCATCATGAACGCAAACATAAAAACGAAAGAATACATAACAAAATAAACATTATGTGTCATGATATACATGTTTATGCTTTTAAAGTATTTCAAATGGAGAATTACATTCATGTTTGGCTGTTGCCCCGATGCTGTAGTCGATTGATCAATAGCTGGTTGGCTTGCCTGATCAACACTCTACATGGAAAATAGATAAGATTATATAAACGAACCTAATATGCTAATGAAAATACATAACAACATATATGTATGTCCATCCTAAATTTATTACATTGGCAATATCAATGTATACCTGCTGCCTTGACTCAGGTCAACAAACATCTACAGAGATGGACGTGCCCATGAGAGAACCCTGCATCAAAAACATACTAAAAGTTACCTAAGGAAACATAAAAAGTAGAAAATTACAATTATATGCTAATAGAAATTCCTATAGATGTTAAAATAATTAATAAAAAGTTGGTTAAATTATTTGTTGCACCACAACCATGCTAACCGTGTTTGTATCTACACAATTCAAATTGTAATTAATAAGTAGTTCTTTGCCAGCAACTATTGATTTAATTGCACATACAAAGAAATGGTTTCCTTCACATGACTTGAATATGCAGTTGGGTTTCTTTAGTGTAGACCCCGGTTGTGTACTGTTTATAAACCCCGCAATATTACCAGCTATTTTTTTCCTTCCATCCATGTACAACGTTGCTCCTTTATTTTGAGCTTTGTCTTTCAGTTGTATATAATTTGTTGACAACCCATATCTACACATACTTCGTGTATATTGGACCAGGCGCATCCAATCACTATAGTTGTAACAGGGTCTAACATAATCCATCAATTCTATACATCTACCATATCCAACCTTTATGTCGTCCATTCAAAACAACCCCAATCCATGCAATGACGATGGTGCAATTCTATATATGCTCTCATTCACAAAAAAATCAGTGTTTACTTGAGGAAGATCCCTAGGCACCCATAATTTCACTAGGTGTTTGTACCTTAAGGGAATGTCGATGTCTCCCACTGTCTCATCATCATAGGAACATGAGCCCCCTCCTTTGAGAAAAAATTTCATGCATTTATTGAATTTTCTTCTGATCTTCTAATATCTAGTTGATGTATCCCTTGTAGACCTACTGGATGTCTCACTTTCCTCTAGCCTTCCCAAAATCCCTTCGCTAAAGGAATATAGGGCTGACAAATACTTGTTTGGTTCTACCTGCACCATGGCTGAAACAAAATTGGCATAAACATAGAAAAATACCAACAAAAAAACTTGGAAATACTTATAAGCAAAGAACTTGCTAAAGAAAAAGTTTGTCAAGAATGAGTTTGGTTAATAGGTGTGGGATTTTGGTAGCCCTAAAAATTCTAATGTATGCCCCTCTTTTAGTTACATACAAGTCTCCATTCTCACTTATTGCTTGCATTGCTTTTTCCTAACATGAATTGGGTAGGATTCATAAGCTTCATATGTATGCTTATGCCCACTGGACTTTGGCCTTTCAACATTGTCAAGCTTGAGACAATTTGTTATGTATATGCAGCAAATATAACACTGCAATTTATGCCAATATATGTCTATATAGGGCCTAGAGGTTCTCCTTTAATGGACTATCTGCTTGAAAGAACATATCTTCGCATTCATATACATTTACTTTGGATAGAAGTGATACGGAGTCTATATCTTGGTCACTTCCATCAAAAAGCATCTTTGACATGAGTTCCTTTTTCAAAGAATCTTGGTTAATCTCCTCTTCCAAACTTCTAGGTCACTTTTTCACTCTACATTGGCCGGATTATTCATTTCCCTGGCCACTCCTCTCTCCTTACTCTACACTTGTTGTTGTAACCCTTACTTTTGATGGTCGTAAGTGGTTTTTAGTTTTTCCATGAATGATGTTGTGATGTAGATGATTATCCATTTTACCTAATATGTTTTATGATCTTTTCCATCATTGGTAGGGTACACATACCTATTTTTTATGGCTTCTTAAGCTTGAAATCTCAAGGGCCTAAAAGTTCCCAGATATCATCTAGGACCCTTTAAGAGTCATAATAACAACTATTGTTATAGGATGTTTTTCTCCAAATGATACACCAAAACCATAGTTATCAACTAATATTTGTGTAGGGATGTTTTTATGATCTCTCCCATAATTTATCATACTAATGGGATTGTGACTATCAAGTCAATGCCTTATTTGCATGGTGGCAATCTTATAGTAGTACACTAGAAATTCTAAAAATTTCTAATGTATGCCCTAAAAATTCTTATGTATGCCCCTCTTTTAGTTGCATACAAGTCTCCATTCTCACTTATTGCTTGTGTTGCCTCTACTAACATGCATTGGGTAGGCTTACAAAATATCATGTTATACATGGGCACTATGGTATGCTCACAAATATTTATATAATGTATTATAAATGTGTGTTCCTAAAGGATTTGGAAATATACATGGATGGGCACTATGCTTGGTCACCAATGCTTTTACATCTCTAGAAATATGTTTGGAACATACATCACATATAGCAAGTATGATGACATGTAGAGTGTTGGAGAGATTATGGTGGTTGTGTATTTTGATATGCAGGTGTTCTGATTACTCACCTAACCCCTTTTCAACAATAATATTTGCAGATTTAATCAAGTGTGTTTCTATATACAATATAGAAACATATATAAGATATATAGAATAATCTTTGATCGATAAAAAGATTACAATAAGCCTCATGACTCAAACTCAAACTCAGTCGAGTCAATCGATTTGACCCCAACCTAGCTGAATCGGCCTTTGAAACGATTCGAGTGACAAGTTTGGTACTGAACCAAGAAAGTCAGGGTATGAATCGACTGGATTAGTAATAGAATGGTCAATTCATCCCAATCCGTACTAAATCGACCAAGCCAATGTGGGACTAGATAGGTCACACACATGACTCTTAAATTCAAAAAAAAAATCTACCTAGAAATATAAACATCGAGTCTGACTCTAAACCTAATTCATTGTCAAGTCAATTAGATTTTTAGGATTCCTATACATCATAACACTATTTGGAGTAAAACACAAATTGCTTTGTAGGCCCTAGATGCCACCCAAGTGCAAAATCGTCAATCTATAAAGTAGCCTCCAAATACAAAAATGTTCTTCACAAAATAGGGCATGAACCATGTGAACAATCTTCCAAGGGGACTAGCTCAATGACGTTCTTCACAAAATAGGGCATGAACCATGTGAACAACCTTCCAAGTGGACCAACTCAATTAGTAACCTCCAAGCATGTAATATCTCTCATGAAATGGTGTATAAAAGAGTGTAAGCATGCTTCAAGTGATAACTTTCTCCTTTGGTAGGGCTGAACAATACCCTTATGCATGTGTCTCCAAGGGTGAATGTTCATCAAATAATGAGAGAATGCCTTCCTCTAAAAATAAACCAGTACACCAAGGTGAATTGGCCCTCTTTAGGGCTTCCATTTTGTGCACAGGGGCCCTTAATGCAGAAAAAACTTGGTATGTTAGGGCCAACTAGGGTTGTTACTTCTCTTATGCACAGGTTTAGAGATTTTTAGGGTTGTTTTGTGACCTACGGTTGCAAGGAAAGCCACCAAAGACTATTATTTTCTATTGATCTCCTTCAAGAGACTACCGAGAATCACCTAAAGCACAATCCAACTTGGTTTATAGGGTCTAAAATTAAATGATATTTGTTTTATTTAGTTTTGTTTACCCCCCTTTTGTGGAGAAAAAACAATCAAAATTCATGATACTGCTATAAATTGTTGATTAGGAGGTTGGAACAGCCCTTATTTATGCCCTGAATGAAGGTTTGAGGTTGTTGGAGTGCCCATGCCTGCTCTTTATGTCCATATATATTCCTAGAATTGTTTGTTAATGTCATTTCAACCCTCAAATTCAACCCAATATTTTTGAAGCCTATTTTTTCCGTTGTTCATTACTTTTCATAGGGCTATTCATGCATAGAACTTTCTTTTAACCCTCCAATTTGGCCCAGATTTAGAGGTAGGCCTGTTTGGTGATAGATAAGTGCACAAGGGTGCCCAAGATGATGAAAAAGGGTTACTTCATACCCTTTTTGAGTGTCAAACAGGTTTGTTTGTGCCCAAAGTTCATGTGGATGCTGCTATAAGGCATATTAATGAGATTTTAAGGTTTCTTTCACACACAGATTTCTCATTTTCACACCTAGAATTGCAAAGACCACCTCCTATTTCCATTAATCATCATATTTTAGGGCTGCAATGTGCCTAGATCTGAAATTTGGCCTAATTATAAGTGATTTGAGATGCTTTACTGTTTGTTTTGACCTTTAGAATGCTCCCAAAGTGCTCAGATTTGTTCCTTTGATGCTCATACTTGATTCTAGAGCTGTTTATTCCCATAGGACTGCCCAACATTTCTCCTAGTGTGCTCATAACTAGAAATGAAAGTGCTCACTGCTGTTACACTCCATAAACTATCCAAATTTCAAAACCAATGCAAAACTTCCTAGATTTGATTTCAAGATTACAATCATGACAACTTCACCCGTGGAGAGTGTGATTAGAATCATCGGTGGAAACCCATGCCTATGGAGGGTAACACTAAGGACCTTTTTTGATTTTGTCTTGGTTTTAATGTGTTTTTTACATGTTTACAAATTTGTAACTGTACACAATTTTTTTTATTTGAATGCCAATATTTTGTATCTGCTGGTATGTCTTGAAATATCTTAAACCTTGTATTTTATAGTTTGCGGTAGGAGTTTGTGGTAGGTATTTTATTCATTGTGGTCAAGGCATGAAGCTTTTGGTTGATTAAGGATTTTAATTATTCATAACAAGTTCATTTCTGAAAGTGACATTTGATTCCCCGCCAAAATATATATCTTTTAATAATGTTGGGTTTAGCCAGCTCATACCCAGTGTTTCCCTGCTCTTGGGGGCTTTGGAGTGGGTATGAAACGTTCCTAAATGTATAGGTACGGCAGTGGGTACATCCAAATGTTTAGGGATATTTTATGGTAGGTTTGACCTGTTCGAAGTTGGCATTTCGTGGTTTAGGTATCTCTTTCAATCATCCAGCATGTCATCTCTGTCTATAAGTGCCCTGTCAGTGCAATGATTCTTCCCAATGTTTGACAGTTCCCCCATGATTTCCATTACATGATTTCCATCTATAAACCACTATTGTGGTTTCATCATTTCTCCCATTCAAGAACAAAAAAGTAGACATGAATTCTCTCCCTACATTAAGTCCACGTGCACATAATGACTAGCTCTAGTACTTCCTAACTTTTCAGTATTCCTTTTGACAACAAAAGTGAAACATGAAACAGTATACTTACTTTCAACATCTTGCATAGCTGATGGATTTTATCAAACTGTATAAGTACTTTGTTCCCAAAGTAAATATTTTGAGACCTATGAATGAAGGGGAGCGAGATGAATGGTTGAAGGACTCCAATCGAGGATGAATTGATGCCCTGTTCTGCCTACCCAAAGGTCCTTCTATAATGAAGATAAACCCTAACTTATCATTGATTTGTAGTCCTCTATTTTTCACCCATACTGCTATAAGAAACATAGTTTTATGCCGATCTAGCATGTATCTTCATGTCACAAATAGTTACCACCACAATAACAGAGTTGGGAGATTTCAGCTTGAACAAAGTTTTATGCTAACTTGAATAGAGTTAGGATATTTCAAATAGGTACCACCACAATAATGGAAGAAATTAGACAAATTGCTATAGGAATTATTGGAGGCATATTTCCCAGTGGTAACCTACAAGAATCATATATATATATATATCTAATCCATGGTGGTGAAGAGCAGACATTTCCAGATCTGCTACTTGGCACATTCAGGAATTAAAAAAATGTTTTAAATACATTTATATGAGTCTATAATATTTGGTGATTTATTCCTGTTAGCTTGTCATGATGATGCTTGTTTTCCCATATTAATTTTCAACCCTAAGGCAATGCTAACTTGTTTTCCCATACTAATTTTCAACCGTAAGAAAACCCTAAGGAAATCCCATAGTAGAAAGAACAAAACAGACTATTCTGCACAAATCAAAAGGATCTTAAGTTAACTATATCATTCCTTCCTCAATGATTTGATGAAACCAAGGAGATAGAAAAAGGGAAAGGAAACATCAAATATCACTCACACCAGGGAATAATTCTAAATCTAACGAACTGTGTAAACAACAAAGGTCATCTTATCATGTTAAATGTAAGAGGGGAAACAAAAATAAGACATGATGAAAATTGACATAAAATGTTCAAATAAAAAATGGAGGACATCAAAATACCTAGTACTTGTTTCAAGACCCAAAGCATAAACCATAAGATTCATGATTTTCCATTAATCGCCAAGTATTACCTAACCCAATTTCCAGTGAACTAAGAACCTCATGGTTGAATCAGGATATTGGGCCAAGTTTATTATAAATTCCAAGAAGCAATCGATAGAGCAACCATGTAACACCCGGTTTTGACCCCATTTACTTTAAATGTATATGATGTATATAATATAATTGATCGTGGTGTGGAGCTAAAGGAAAAATCCCCACCATCGATTTGGTTGTGTCATGTTTCGGCAATTGAAAATTGTTGCCGATGGTATATCGTGATATATGACACATTATAGTTTTGGCATTATGTAAATATGCATATTAATTAAATGAACCCCAACTAGCTATGTCAATGCAACCATGATAAAAAGGGAATGATTTTCCTAAGGATAAGGAGGGGAAATTATTAAGCTTTGAGCCTATGGGGAAAAGCCATGTGTCAGCTGTTAAACCATTTTGACCTACTCACCTTCCCTTGTCTCATCAATCAACTACCACATTAAAAATTCTGTTGTTAGCTGGGGAAGTTATTGCTAGGAAGTGGTGTGTGGCAGGACTGTCAGTCCTTTCCCACATGCACACTCCACTAGCAGACTCTTTCACTTCACATGGGCAAGGAGACAAAGGAATCCATCCTCCAAATATTCCCCTCTTTCCCATCCTCATGCACAGGCGGGGGATTGTTTACTCCCGCATAGGATTCTTCATTGTTTTCCTCACACAGAGGGTTGGGATATCGGCCTCAGGGGCACGATTTCTGCTATGTGTGAATGTCATAGTTGGGGAATGTTGATGTGGGATCATTCATGATTTTCTTATGAATGATTCGTTCACATTCTGTTTGTATATGTGTTTCCATATGGATTTTGTGTGTGGTGCATTCGTTTACATTTGTGGGTTGCTGTGGATTTCTATTGAGTCATTTTTGCCACGATATGGCCATGAACGACTTAGGGATCGGATTTTCCCATCCAAGCTATGAATTGTTTTTTTTTCTACGTGTATGCAGTGGTTTGTATTCGAACTATGTTGGATTGGGGATGAGGTCTTGGTTTTCTTGATAAAATTGGTGTGTTTGGGAGCCACACAGACAGAGCTAGAGGGATGGATTTCTTCTCCACAACCCCTGAAGAGAACTGGAAGGGAAGTTACGGTCTGAGGGACTATGTAGCAGAGAAGGGACTGATTTCCTTGTGTTGGGTGTGTGTGTGGGTGTTCTATAAGTCAGGCTAGCTCTGGTGTAGGTGTCCTAAGCTCTTCAATGAGCTCACCAGCTTAGCATTCAGCTTTTCCCAGCTCCTTGATGGCCTGATAAACCCAACTATGTTGGCTTGGCTGATTTGTGTATTTTGGCTATGTGTGAGATTTCTTAGTTCCTTATTCCTTGGGGAATCATGCCTAGCTCGGGGGTGGTAGTGTTCCTGAGAGATTAAGGAGAACACTAGCCTATGGTTGGGTGGAATGTTGTAGTGATGTAGCTGGTTGCGGGATGAATTCTTCATAAGATAAGTATTCTTGTCTATGTAATTCTTGCAATTATATTTACTGTTAATGAATTATGATGAACATGTCGAATTCTTGAATGTATGGATTGCTTCCACTGTATTTTAAACAATTATGCATCTTTGCATGTTTTTACTTCCAAGCATTTTATTTCAATTTTATGTATGCACATGTTCATGGGGATAGTTTCCCAGATAGATAATGGTTTGGTAGCATTCTCTTCGTCGGTCGGAGGGTCAGGGACATTACAAACCAAGAATCCACTCTATAGGATCTCCAAGAACTAACATCATTTAAGTGAAGGATGTATGCATACTGCTGCAGACATTATATCTCTACTTATTCGATTTCCTACAAAGTGTTCTAGCTTGGTTAGTGCTCCTCTCTGTTTATCATTTACGTTCAACTTCACGGTGAAATCAACAATTCTAGGAAAATTTTCTAGTACATCACCTTTATAGTAATGGACAAATAATGATGCCAGTTCTTGGAGATCCTATAGAGTGGATGTTTTAACACCTTCAATGCTACTCTGTAGTGCATAACCCAACACTTCAGAGAATATTCTAATAGTTTTCTTGGACATCTTGGGGTATCCTAATCAATTTCATACTGATCACGGATTTAAACCATCACTTAGTGCCTTTGAAGGGGATATTTGATTTCCAAGTGGTGTGTGGTTTCTCCTATAATTCATTGGATAGTAGGGATGGGTGGATAATAGGGCCCTTAGGATTTACATAAAAAATTTAGGTACCAAGAACCAAGAACAAGCCATCAAATCACAAACATGTATTGTATAGGGCGACATTATTCTCTGAATTGGATATGGGTGCCAATTTGTGGTTTAGTACACTAGTGATGGGTCTTGGATCATGGTTGGGGAAGAAATTGAGGGAATTAGGCCCTAACATAATATTCTTGAGTTAATGTGTCATGATTAATTCCATCAACCATAACAAATATTTGTTGAAGTGGATCTTTCGCATACAAGTTGGATATGTAGAAATTAAATATTTTTTGCATAGTGGAACAGGTCTCAAGGCCTTGACTAGAGTCATGGGAAGAAAACAATACTAGCTAGTAAGTCGTCACTATGTATTGTAGTAAAGGAACAATGATCAAAACGTAAATACATTAAGTATAGGTTAGAGGAACTAGAAAAACTATATGAATATAGGTTATGGTAAATGATCCACCAAATCATGGCAAACGTAAGAATGAAGAGATAATGTGAGAACATTAAAGAAACAAGAGTTTGAAGAAAGACAACTAGTCTTTCTATACAACAAAAAAAAAGGATAAGGTGGATAAACTCAATTACATGTGGCTCAGACCCTATCAGTTGATGAAATTATATGAAAAGTGCTCAATGGATCTTGAATGTATAGGAATACTTCCCTATGCTATAATAATTAACACATCTTCATAAATGATAGATGCAAGCGAAAGGGGAAGGACACCCAAGAAAAAAAACCATACCATGGCATGTTGACACTAGTCAAACACATGTGTAAATATATAAATTATCAAGCACACAATATGACATAAATTAGAGAAAAGAGAGGAACAAATTGAAGACTAGAAGGAACTACCAAAAATTAACACATGACTCCAAGAAGCCAACACATCAAGTAATTATTTAATGAGGAACCTAAATAATTGGAACCAATAGAGCAACCAAGCATCCACTCTACAGGATCTCCAAGAACTAACATCCACTCTACTGATCAACTGGCTAAAGAAGGCTTGAAAAGAGTTCAAATCTAAAATATTAGGCCTTACCAACCTCAAAATATTGAAGAGCTCTTTAAAATTGTTCTGAAAAAGGTTGCATGACAATAACACCCATGTCCTCCTATGTATTTAGGAAATAACATGGAGTATGATCGTGTCCTTATTGTGTGGGAAATGTCCTTCATCTAAAACCAACAGTCCTGGTCCCTAAAGTAGAATTTGTTGGCAAGATTCACCCAATGGTTCAAATTAAACACTGAATATTCTATGGTTTTATTAAACATGATAAGATGAAAGACACTAGGGAATTGATTCAACATATGTTGTCACTACAATTTGTGAAATACTGGGTTAGGTTCGAGTTTCTTTCTAATATAAGGTTTCTATAATAATAAACCTTAAAGAAGAAATCCATAACATTTGGCAAAATTCTGGCAAACCCCTATTGTCACTACAATTTGGAAAATACTACGTTAGGTTCGAGTTTCTTTCTAACCTAGGTATTTTCTAATGATCTTGAATTATAGTTGACATTTTTTGTAAAAACTTGAGTGGTTAGGGTACGTGTTCCTTCTCCTTGATTTCACACTTGGGTGCATCTATATTTTTCAGCTTGCGCCTATCATCCTATTTTTACCCCTATTACCTCTATTTTCGTGGGTGCTGAATGAGGGTAACCTTCTCTAATAGCCTCTGTCGTTCATCTATTGGACTCCGCTTATGATGGGTCCACTCGCTGGGTCAATTATATGCTTTGCAACAAGGTAAGGAACTCTTTATTTATGCTTTAACTAAAGCTATTGGGAAATATGTTTAGCCCACTTTAAGTAGTTTAATTGTTGTAACTTCTACATAAAATGGGGAAGTTGGTTTAAAAAAATTGAGCATCCTTGCTTATAACAAAATAGGACTCGTAAATCCTTCTCGGGGAAGAGACTGATTTTCATCCTTCTCCACCGGGGGCTAGGATAAATGGGGGCAGAAAATATCTATCTATCGTGGCTATGGGGGAACTAGAATTCTTCTCTAAACCTCCCTTAAGCATCTCCTTTCAGTGGGGTTGGCTTAATAGCTTATTTGGGAACCTGTTGTTGAGATAACTGAAATAAAAACAACCAAGCCAGTTTGAGTGTGAACCAAAATGTGGTGGGTTCATCCACTAATTATAATGCTCAGATTGGCCAGACTTCAGAATCCATATCAGCCAATATCAGTCAAATGCGGGTCAAATGTAACTATCAAATGCAAATCTATTTTTACCCCTATTAACACTATTTTCGTGGGTGCTGAATGAGGGTAACCTGCTCTAATAGCCTCTTCCTTTACTCTATTGGTAATGAAACCATAGACATTTGCAGAACTATCTTAAAATTTTTAAAATAGAAATGAATTAGGGCATGGTACTCACAATTTGGGATGCATTGTCTCGAATGACAATCGGCCTCCTTGTCCACTACAAAACCACAATCCACTCTCCTTAGTATTCGTGGGTCCAAATCATTTCTCCCACTGTCCAAATCGTTGCTCCCATTGATATTATTCTCTGGCCAAGTTTCTTAGAACATCACTGATTACTGAATGATCTCAACAAGCACTTAACGAGATGCAAAGAGGAAGAAGCTTTCTCATGAAGCTAAAATGAAAATAGCAT
>LPNX010861352.1:437453-468037 GCA_001517045.1 Pseudotsuga menziesii | reverse complement strand
TATGTATTTAAAATTATATATATATATATATATATATATATATACTAAAAAATAATTTTAATATAAGATTACAAGTAAGATTTAATTTAAAAATATTTAATTTTGATAAGTATAAAGAGATATACATATTAGGTGTTTGAAATTATATGCATAGACTTTGTAGTGGTTAAGAGTCATATGGATAAAGGGTTAACTATGATAATTGTTGGTGATGATAAGGGATATGGTTTATAGGGGTTTAGGAATAGGTTTAATATGTATTATGTTTTAAAATGGTTAAGTGTTTTAGGTTATGGATTAGTCTCACATGAACCTTCGTTTATTTTCTCTAAGTACTATTCAATGTCCCAACAAAAAAATCCCTAACATCTTTTCATTACAGGTGTCATTATCTCCTTTTTCTTAATCCTCATCGAAGTGGCCACTCCACTTCCACTAGAAATGACCTTCTCCAACATGTTCATAATATCTTCTTGGTTGCAATACTTTTGCACCATATACATAAAGAAGTTGTACACTAGTTTAAACCTTTCATCAAGGCTTCTATACAACGTTGTTATGTATAAACAAAAAATTTAATCCATCTCATAACACTCAATGTACATGTTCCTTTGACTCTAACATATATGTGTTAACATCTTTTCCATATTCCTATCCTTGATCACACATTCATGTTAGACACACCAGGAAAACAGAGTAGGGGGGTGTATCTATGTGAGTCTTTATGTGTGCAGTGAATCTATGATGATGAGGATGAGGATGTCGCTGATGATGATGATGTCGACGATGATCATGGTGTTATCCATGATGTCGATCATTATGATGATGATGATGAGGATGATGAGGATGATGATGAGGATGAAGATGATGATGATGATGAAGATGAAGATGATGATGATGAAGATGATGACAATGATGATGATGAAGATGACGACAATGATGATGATGAAGATGATTATGTTGAGGATGATGAAGATGATGATAATGATGACGATGATGATGGTGATGACCGTCTTGATATCATATGAAATGATGAAAATGCTAATGATGTTGACGATGATGATGATGATGACGCTGGTTATGATGTCGATGGTGACAATGATGTTGCTGATGATGATGACGACAACGATGATGATGATGTTGATGGATGATGATCATGTTGATGATGATGATGATGAAGTTGATGATGATGAAGTTGATTATGATGATGTTGATGATGATGATTTTGATGCTGATGATGATGATGAGAAATGCTTATGATATTGATGATGATGACGACGATGACGATGATGCTCATCATGATGATGGTGATGACAACAACGATGATGAAGATGATATGAAGTAATTAATTTGATCTAGGTTTACTGTTAATTTTAAAAATAATTTCAATGATGGTGTTGATGATGATGACAATGACGATGATGATATAGATGACGATGACGACGATGATGATGGTATGAAGTAATTAATTTGATCTAGGTTTATTTTCAATTTTAAAAATAGTTTTAATGTTGATGTTGATGAAGATGACGATGTTAATGATGATGATGACGATGAAGATGAAGACGATGATTATGATGATGATGCTAATAATGATGGTGGCGATGAAGATGATGATGATTATGATGATGACGATGATGAGGATGATGATGATGACGACAAATACTATGATGATGATGATAATTATGATTTTGATGACGACGATGACAATGATGATGATGATGATGACAATGATCATGAGGATAATGATGTCATCTTGATTATGATGAAGATGAAAATGACGGCGATGATTATGTTGATGAGGATGAGGATGATGATGATGGTCATGATGATGAAGACGATGATGACGACGACGATGATGATGAAGAATTTGATGATGGTGATTATGATGATGGTGATTATGATGATGATGATTATGACGATGATGACGATGGTCATGATGATGAAGACGATGATGACGACGACGAGGATGATGAAGAATTTGATGAGGGTGATTATGATGATGATCATGATGAAGATGATGACGATGATATAGACAATGATGACAATGATATGAAGTAATTAATTTGATCTAGGTTTATTTTTAATTTTAAAAATAGTTTTAATGATGATGTTGATATTGATTTTGATAATTTTAATGATGATGATGGTGATGATGATGAAGATGATGACAATGATGATGATGATGGTGATGATGATGAAGATGATGACAATGATGATGATGATGATGATGATGATGATGAAGAAAATGATGATGACAAAGATGACGATGATGATGATAATTATGATTTTGATGATGACAATGACAATGATCATGCAGATAATGATGTCATCTTCATCTATTATGATGAAGATGATGATCATGGTGATGATTATGTCGATAAGGATGACGATGATGATGATGGTAATGATGATGAAGACGACGATGACGAGGACGATGATGATGAAGAATTTGGTGAGGGTGATTATGATGATGATGATGATTATGATGATGATGATGATTATATATGATGAAGATGATGATGATGATGTTGATGATGATGATGAGGATGGTGAGGATGATGATGATGATGATCCACATGATGATGATGATGATGATGATGATCCACAATGATGATGATGATGATGATGAAGACGATGATGATGATACAGATGAGGATGACGATGATATGAAGTAATTAATTTGATCTAGGTTTATTTTTTATTTTAAAAATAGTTTTAATGATGATGCTGATATTGATGTTGATAATTTTAATGATGATGATGGCGATAAAGATGAAGATGATGATGATGATGACAATGATGATGAAGATTATGATGATGATGACGATGATGACAATGATGATGATGACGATGATGATAATTATGATTTTGATGGCAATGATTCCAATGCTGATGATGATGACAATGATCATGAGGATAACGATGTCATCTTCATCGATGATGATGGTGATGATTATGTTTATGAGGATGACGACGATGATGATGGTCATGATGATGAAGATAACGATGATGACGACGATGATCATGATGAAGAATTTTATGAGGGTGATTTTGATGATGATGATGATTATGGTGATGATGATGATTATATATGATAAAGATGATGATGATGATGATGACAATGATACAGATGATGATGACAATGATATGAAGTAATTAATTTGATCTAGGTTTATTTTTAATTTTAAAAATAGTTTTAATGATGATGTTGATATTGATTTTGATAATTTTAATGATGATGATGGCGATGATGATGAATATGATGATGATGATGATGACGATGATGATGACGATGATAGTGATGACGACAACAATGAGGATGATGATGATAATTATGATTTTAATGATGATGATGACAATGATGATGGTGATGACAATGATCATGAGGATAAAAATGTCATATTCATTGATTATGATGAAGATGATGATGATGACGGTCATGATGATGATAGTGATGATTATGTTGATAAGGATGAGGATGATGATGACGGTCATGATGATGAAGATGATGATGACAATGATGACGATGATGAAGAATTTGATGACGATGATTATGATGATGGTGATGATGTTAGTAAATATTTTTGAAAAGAAAGAAGATAAAGATGATGACGATGATGATGAAGACAATGACAACGATGATGACAATGATGATGAATATGATGACGATGATACAGATGACGATGATGATGATATGAAGTAATTAATTTGATCTTGGTTTATTTTTAATTATAAAAATAGTTTTAATGATGATATTGATATTGATGATGATGATCAACATGATGATAATGGTGATTGTGATGATGTTACTAAATCTTTAAAAAAAATAAGATAGAAGAATAGGTCTAATTAAATATTTACCTTTCATTAATTATATTTCATCGTCTTCTTCATCCATGTAATCATCGTATTCATCCAATTCATCATCTGTATCATCAAATCTAGACTCAACATTGTAAGGGTTGGCGATATCATCATCGTCGTCATCATCAGTTATGCTCATCATGTCATCCTTGGTATAACTTTCATCGAAAGTGTGTAATACATCATCTGATTCAACTGTTTCTTGAAGTACATATTCTATTGGGTAATCATCATCACCTAAATCATGTTGATCATACTCTTCATCATCATATCCTTCTTCCATAGAACCCTCTTCTTTAGAATCATCTAGGTTATACTTTACCAGCCTTCCCCTTTGATCATGTCTCACAACAAATTACCAACCTGCTTTACATGGAATCTCTGAGTAAAATACATGTTCACATTGGCATGGAAGAACATAGGGCTATTTTATTGGCTCAAACAACCTTGTGTTTACCATAATAAATCCATTATCATGTTCAATAATAGTTCTATTAGGATCACATTGATTCAATTGTAACTTGTACCATTTGACAACGAATAGAACTACCTTAAAGGATTTAAAGTCACACTGTATAATATCTTCCAAATACCAATGGTATCGATTTTCTAAGACTTCTGGATGTCTGCCACTTCTAGATGAAACATTGGTAACCTCAAAGACATCAGATATCCCAGAATCTGATGTTTTCTTTATTTCATCCAATTTTTTGATTTGATATCTACCTCCATTGTAGACCATATCCTTATGGTGTTTTACCTGCAATAAGAAATACATTAAAATATTACACAACCATTCAGTCCTTATGCAACAATACACGAAAAAGAACAACATGTATGTCAAAATGTAATTTGCAAAATAAAAGATTTAGAGGTATTGATTAATTATATGCTTGCCATTTTATCTTTTACACCATATTCCAAATCGATTTCCCTTTCTGTTAGATTTCTATTTCCATTGTGTTGTGTTTCTTTTACTAATGAAGCCACACCTTCCCATGATATTGCATGACCCGATTTTTTGCACCGTTCAATCCATACCTTCATCCAATGAAGATTGTTTGCGATGTATAAATGAATTGCATCCCATTCTCAACCAAATGTTTGATGACAATAACCATTAAAATGAAAGAAAGGTGTAAATATCCTGAATAAAGTATATGCTCTTAATTGAAGCAATTATAACTAGAAAATACAATCATAATATGAACGATATAATAAACATCCACCAGCTAATAATTACCTTTCAGCTTCCTCAATCTACCTTTCCCCTTCAATTTATCCCCTTTAAATTTGTTATTGGAGTATATATCACAAATGCGACGTAAATTGAGCTTTGACGCTAAAATAGGAAGATATTCACTATCATACAACATGTTTTGGTATACCATATATCCTTCCATCATAGAACCCTCAACATGTGCTCATTGTCTCACCAAACCTTTCATAAATTTCAAGTGCTTCTCAGCCATCCACATGGACCTTGAGTGCATAGGTCCACACAACTCAATCTCCTCAACTTGGTGTATGAGGTAGTGTTCATGTGCATTGAAAAATGATGATGGTAGATGCTTCTGCATTTCACACATGAGACAAGGAATTTCTCTCCTCCAATAATTTATATATTCTTTATGGATTTATTTATATGTTAACCATCTACAAGTGATGCAAACCAATAACGATATTTAACAAAAAAATCATTAAATTACATATCATGAAATAGTGCACAAAAAAACAAATATAAATTATACAGAGAATTAAAGAAACACTAAGAACATGCAATTAATCGCTAGTTACCTCATGTATTTACAAAGATTATATATAAATTGTTTGACATTGTTGTCAAAGTTGTCCGAGAGAGAGAGAGAGGTAGAACATACTGTACCAATATACAAACCATTCCATTTATTAAACAAAGAGTATACAAACAAGAAAAAAAATATATGTAGTAAAATGAAAAAAATAAATTATATGGACATAAGAATAATAATTACCTTGATGAAGGCATGCGAATCATGTGTTTTGACCCCTACAAAATCACCTTTTTTGGTTATGATATTCCTCAATTTCACACAAAATCCAGTGGGAAATTTAATTTTCTGCATTACTTCTTTGACAACATTGCTTTGTTGCTCCATAAAAATCCATGGAATTGCGTTTATATTAACTTGTTCTCCGTTGCTACGAAATTGGATGATGTCTTTCATTGCATGATTGCTTTCTTGAATGTCTTTGCAATCTTTCAAAACTTTATCTTTCTCTCTCCTTAGCTCCAGTAGTCTCCATAAGGTATTAGTGACATTCTTTCCAATATGCATTATATCAAACAAATGAGCAATTTGTAGGTGCTCATAGTAGGGAAACCTATTGAATTGAATAGGATAACTTTTCATTCCTCATGGAAGCCCATTAATGCTTTCATGATCATGATGGACATCATGAATATTAGTTTATAAATCAATTACATCATAAATCAAATATGGACACTACAATAAACAACTCACAATAAAAATTAAAATACATAACAATTCATATACGATGATCCATACGTACCATGATGACGATTTCTATTGTATTGCATCTTCCAAAGCTGAGGTGTCATTCTCTGTAGTTTTAATGTAGTCTCTTTCTTCCCATTGAAAATATTTTTTTCAATTGTTCTATACCTGTGATTCTTAGAGAGGAAATTCCTATACTCATCAAACACCTCCTTTCTTAGGCTTTTTGAACGACGATATTTTATCTTAGGACCACAAACTGGACACGCAAATTTACCCTTTGTCTGAAGACCTACAATATTTAGATATGGAATATCTATGTCAAATATATTCATATATAGACTATTCTAACTACTCCATATAATTTAATGCAATTAAAGTGGAACTTAAAATTACAAACCACAAAATGAAGTTAACCCAGGGGCATCGTGTATTGTCCATACAACCATTGCATGGAATTGAAATTTCCTTTGTCATATTGGCCTAGATATGTCATACATAGTGATTACATTCCATAACTTCAGTATCTCATCTATAAGTGGTTCGGTGTATACATTCATATCTTCGAATTGGAACTTACCTAATTGATTTGAAGTACATATAAAATATATCATTATGAGAACCATTATGATATATAAGCCATGCACAAGAGTAAAATAATAGATATATATATGAAATTGGGAAACATAATACGACAAATGAGATTCCACAACTACATTATAAATAAAACAATTATAGATAAAAAAACCTATAATAATCATCGACGACATTATGTGCTCTCTCTTTATTGACAACCATGGACGAATGTTATTGTTGATAACAAAAATAGGCCACACCGTGTAAATGGATTTCATTTGTGCAAATGGATTAACACCATCTGCTGCCAAATAAATCCTAATATTGCGTGGTTCTTCTTTAAAGTGAGGCCACTTTTCCTCCATATCTCTAAAAGTAGAACCATCTGCAAGAATTCGGATAACATCATCTTGAATTTTGTTCCTGGCATGGTAATCCATTAATTGCGCTATGCTTTTGCACCTGAACATTCGTTGCAAATGTGGAATGATGGGAATGTAACGAAGAACCTTTTGAGGCACCTTTTTTGTTACTTTATCTGTATGATATCTACTTACATGACATTCCAGACATTTTGTTGCAAATTCATGCTGATTATAATATATAACATGGTCATCAGGGCATGCATGAATTGCTTCATAATGCATTCCAATATCTTTCATGATGGAAGATAAAAGTTTATATGTGCGAGGTAAAATATTTCATGGTGGTAACAAAAATTTAGCTATCAAGCTACCAAAAAAAAAAATTAATGTAATAAATAAATAATATTAACGAAACACAGTTCATCCGTACGATGAGGTAAAATATTTCATGGTGGTAACAAAAATTCAGCTATCAAGCTACCAAAAAAAAAGTTTATGTAATAAATAAATAATATTAACGAAACGCAGTTCATCCGTACGATGATCAATAATGAGTTAAGAATACAATTATTAGAGGAATACAAATAAAATTTATCACAATCCTATATGTGTGATGGATTATTTTACATACCTTAGCATTCGTGTGATTGAAATGTTTGAAAGACCATTCGTAACATTCAAGTTCATTATCAACAATACAACAGAGAGAAGATTTGTTTTGGATCCTTCATAAAGGGGTTTATATGCCTTATTGAGAAGAGGTATATCACGAACATCATTAAAGTCATCATCATTTTCATTATCAACATCATTGTAATCATCCATTCTAACATCAAATGAATCATGGACCAATGTATATGTACCATCATATTCAAGTACACTATTAGTATGATCATCTTGTTCAATATGATCATTCACTTGTTTTCCATTAAACATACATGCTCCATGATCCTGATCATAATTTTTTTCTAAAAGCACTTCCTCTGGATGATATGTTGTAGGGTGTATTTCCTTTAATATAAATACATGGAAACATCAATAGATATACATTAATATATGAAAAATAAAAATAATACATACAATTACCAAAATAAAGAATATAATAAACTTTATAATGCTAAACCTACAAATGGACAATATTCATTCCCCCCCTCAGCGTGTCGATGTTCCCTGCAATGTTTTGTGGTTGTTGAGATAAGCATTCTTCTCCTCTTAAATCCCATGCATTGAGTACACGTACAATAACATTTTCCCTCGCCCCTTCATTTTGCTCTATCCCATAGTCTAGAAAGCAATTGTCGGTTGTCTTCATTTGGATCCGGAATATTTCTATTTGACATTTTGTCACAAACTTCGTGAATGAATATAACCAATTGTCTTAAAAAATAAATTTCCACGCATCAACATTTTGTCAAATGGAGAGAAGCCAAAGAATAAAAAAATCATGCCAAACTATCTGTCGAAGAAAAAAAAATTCCCACAACCGCTCATTGAAGAATAAAACAATTCCTAAAAGCATTCGTCGAGGAACAAATAATTTTCGCAAATCATCCATCAAGGAACAAATAATTTCACAAATCATATGTCGCTTCTACAAAAAACATGTTGAAATATTTTAAAAAATTATATTTATAATGGCCTGGCATCGGATATTCGATCCCTTCAACATAGTTACCATTCAAAATATGGGACCAAAAATTTCAAATCTTTCAAATCTTACATTAATTTTTTTTTAAAACCTACACATACCATCGGATATCCGAAACTATTGGGTCAAAAAACCGACACTCCTGGGTCGGATATTCAACACTCTTGGGTTGACATACCATTGGATATCTGACACTATACCGTCAAATATTTGACACTCTCGGGTCGAATATTCGACACTCTGGTGCATTGAAAAACTGACGCCTTATGTGTCGAATATTCGATAGTGCTATTAAACTTTCATGATCACTGTTCTTCTCAATGATTGTTGTCCGACACATCCGTACAAAATGTTGGATGATGTCAGATTTCAAGTTCAAATCCTCTTGTGATTCCAAAGTTACCAATACATCAACACTCCCTCTTAACTAAGAAGGTATTCTCTTGACACAATTTATCAGTACAAGTATTCTTCTTTGGATCATCATCAAAGCTAGATCGTCACTAGATCATCATTAAAGTTGGATCATCATCATCACTTCTCTGCTATCTTGATCAATTTGTTCTATCTCTCAATTCTACTCATCACAGGATATTCTACAGAGCCAACCCTTTTTCATGCTGGTTGTAGGCCTAGCCTTTGGGTAGGTCTTCATCTTTTTCAACACTTATATTTGACCCATTTAGAAAGGCCTGCCCAGCACTTACATCTGACCATGTGAGAAACACATCCACCACCATGTTAGAAAGCCATGCCCAACACTCACATCTGACCATGGGAGGCCTAGCTTGCCACCATGTCAGAAAGGACCATCATTCACATTTGACCATGGGAGGCCTATCCTGCCACCATGTCAGAAAGGATCATCTAACACTTATATATAACCATGGGAGGCCCAGCCTACCACCATGTCAAAAAGGCCCAGCACTCACATTCAACCATGGGAGGCCAATCCTGCCACCATGTCGGAAAGGATCAACACTTATATCTGACCTAGTAAAAAAGGCTCTGCACTTACATCTGATCCATCCAGAAAGGATCTACACTTACATTTGACTATGGGAGTCCCAGCCTACCACCATGTCAGAATGGATCTGCACTTACATCTGAACATGGGAGGCCCAACCTACCACCATGTTAGAATGGCTCTATACTTACATCTGACCATGGGAGGCCTAGCCTACCACCATTTTAGAATGGCTCTGCACTTACATCTGACCATGGGAGGCCCAACCTACCACCAAGTCAGAATGACACACAGACTCATAACCTCCCCTTGGAAGGAACCTCGATCTAGAGAACATCAAACTTATCCCTGAAGTACTCAAACTTCACTCTAGCCAATGGCTCAGCTATCTGCTCATCTATCGCAACATACTGGAGCTTCACTGCTCCTCTGTGCACCATATCCCTGATATAGTGATATTTGATCTCAATATGATTTGACTTGTCATGGAACACGTGCTTCTTCGACAACTTCACACAAATCTGGTTGACGCAATATATACAAGTAGCATCCAACAGGAGATCAAATAAATCAGATAGCAGCTTCCTTAGCCACACTACCTCACAACTAGCCAAACAAGTTGTGACATACTCTGGTTTGGCTGTACTTAGTGCCACGCAGGATTTCTTCCTACTAAACCAAGAGATCACACCTTATCATGATACTAAAGCAGCACCCCGAAGTGGTCTTCCTATCAATGGCACTTCCCACCCAATCTGAATCAACATAACCTTCCAGGTTAATCTTCTTATTCACCTCATACTTGAGACCATAATCAACTGTACCCTTTAGGTACCTCATAATATGCCTTATAGCAATCAAATGAACATGTCTAGGATCCGTCAGGAACTAGCTCAATGTGTTTAAAGAAAAGAAAATATCAGGTCTCTTATTCGTCAAGTAAATCAAGGAATTAATCATCTGACGATACATCGTAGCATCAACCGACTCTGATGAATCATCACTCAGTAGCTTCAGGTTCGATGCCATAGGTGTGGTCATGGCCTTATAGTCCATCATCCTGAACCTCTTCGGGATCTCTACTACATACTTCCCTTATCCCAAGGAGATTCCATCTTCATTCTTCCACACCTCCATGCCTAGAAAACAGTGCATCATACCCAAGTCCTTCATCTCGAACTCGGCAACAAGCTTCCTCTTCGTATCAACAATCAACCCATCCTCACCTGTTACAAAGAGGTCATCTACATACAGTAGGAGTATCACTGGGTTCCTTTCCTCAACCTTGTAGTAAAGGTTGGAATCCGCTTTACTCTTGGTAAAGCCTAAACTAGTCAGGAAGTTGTCAATTATGCCGTACCATGTCCTAGGTTCCTATTTCAAACCATATAGGACTTTCTTCAATGTACACACATGACTTTCCCAGTCATGTGTCTCAAAATCGAGTGGCTGCTCCACATACACTTCCCCTTCCACTACACCATTCAAGAAAGTAGTCATGACATCGATCTAGTGTATATTCCATTTCATTATTGCATCCAGAGAAAGTACTGATCTGATGGAAGTGTATATGGCTACATGTGCAGAAGCTTCCTCATAATCTATTCCTTCTTTTTGGGAGAAGCCACAAGCCACAAATATTTCTTTATATTTCTCTATGCTACCATCTGTAGCATGCTTGATCTTGAAGATGCACTTGGAAGGCACAATAGACTTCCCTTCTAGTCTTGGAACAACATCCCAGACATCATTCTTCATGATCGACTGATACTCCTCGATCATAGCATCCTTCCATTCTTTCTTTTTTGCCACTTATTCATAGTTAAATTAAGGTTCTTTATCAATGATGTCACATAATAGGGCTACATATCCAGAGTAGGATCTAGTTCTCTTCCTCTCTCTGTGCATCTCTTTTGGAGCCCCATATCTTTATGCACCTTGGATAGCCTCTCGTACCCATGCAGTTTTTTTCTTGTATGGATTCTTCTCCTAGGGTGGATCTACAGGTTCCTCGGGTTCTTCTATTTATCGATATTCTTCTTGAGTTTTATCATTCATAGTTGTATCTTGAATTATAGGTACTTCTATTTCTTCAGGGTCTTCAACTGGTCTCTTTCTAGATTTGATGTAAGCTGAGTCTTCAACAAATGTTACATCCCTACTGATGTCGATCTTCTTAAATCCTGGGAAATATATTCTGTAATCCTTTGATCTTTCACTATATCCCACAAATATACCCTTCTTTCCTGAAGGATCTAACTTTGTCCTCTTTTCTTTTGGAATGTGTATGTACACTGGATAGCCAAATATTATGAGATGATTGACTTCTGGTTTCTTCTCGAAGAAGACTTCTTTAGGTGTCTTGTTCTCAAGTACTCTATGCAAAGTATGGTTCTGTACATACACAACTCTCCTAGCAGCTTCTACCCATAGATGCATGGGAAGATCTTGATCATGAAGCATTTCCCTTATAGATTCCATGATCATTCTATTATTCCTTTATACAACCCCATTTTGTTGTGGATTATATGCAGTGGTCAAATCCCTCTTAATCCCTGATTCTCTACATAATTCTTTGAATTCATTTGATGTGAATTCTCCACCATTATCTGATCGAAAGGTATTGATTTTCTTTTATGTGTGGTTATTGATCAAGTCTTTGAATTCCTTGAACTTACTGAATACTTAAAGAATTATATACATGTCTTCCTATAAAAATCATTAAGGAAAGAAGCATAGTCTACATATTCACTTAGTGAACTGGATGACATCGGACCACATACATCGTAGTGGATGATTTCCAAGATTCCTTTTGCCTTGCTCTCGCTACTTGGAAATGTCTTCTTTGTGTTCTTTCCTTTCACACATCCTTTGCAAACTCCTTCATGCTTTTCCTGTATTTCTAGAAGACCTTCAACAATGTTTCTTGCAAGTGGTAGTGCTCTATAGTGCACATGTGCAAGCCTTCTATGCCAAAGTTCATTTGGCTCTACTGAGTCATAGACCAAGGCTTGTTCTTGTTGGCCCTTTAGCTTGTATAATCCTCCCTCTTGCTTTCCAATCACAACTACATCATCTATTGTATTTCCCTTTGGCCATATAAGAACTTGACCATATACAAATGCAACCCCCATGCCTTTTGCATCCAATGGAGAGATGGAGAGGAGGTTCTTCTTTAGTCTTGGCAAAAACAAGACATCTTTCATTTTCATAGACTCTCTAGAGTCTAACTTGTAGGAGGATTCACCACTACCTTTTATTGGATACTGGTAGTCATCCCCAAGTTTCACCTTGTGGGGTGACTCATGTTCTGATGATTTTATAAATGATTCTTTGAATCCCGTCATATGCTTCGAAGCCCCACTATCAATAATCCAATATTTTCTCCCATGTGTGACAGTTCCCGAGAGGGAAGAAATCAAAACATACTCTTCATCACTTGAATAATATTCACTTTCTTGTTTGATTCTCTTTCTAGAAGGTTCATCATCCTCTGCAGTGCGAGCATGATGTGTTCTTTTGTTGTCCTTCTTCTTGTGAGAGCTATTCTTATTCTTGGGACAATCTCTTGCAAAGTGTCCTCTTTCATCACATGTAAAGCATCTGTATTTAGATATGTCTTTGTTACATTTTCTAGAGTAATCGTTTTGATGAGAATGCTTACCTTTGGGATGATGATAGTCCGTCCTGATTTTCTTGGATTGTACTGTGAGAGCTTTATCTTCACTTCCCATGTTTTCTTCTCAGGCTACTATCCGAGCTTCTTCTTGTGAGAATTCCTCCCACTGTCTACTGAAAGTGACTATATTTCTTTTAGCACAAATCCATTGAATGGAATAGTCCCATAGCCTAGGGAGACCATTCAAGGTGGTCATCACAATTTCTGCATTCTCCACTTCTTCATCCACTACTTCAAGTTGTTCTTTGATCTAGGAGACCCTTGTAAAGTATGACTACATGGTCTCTACATTCTGGATCTTCACATTCCTCAACTGGTTCCTCAAAGTCATCTTCTGGTTTATGTTCTTCCCTTCAAATAGCTTGATCAGGGAATCAAACATTTCTTTAGGTGTCTTTAGGGAGGACACCTGTGGTATGAGGTGATCCTTGATTGAATTAGCAATAATCCTCTTAGCCATGACCAATTTCCTTTTGTGTAAGGCCTTAGCCTCATCTCCTTTTGGAACTGGAACCTCTTCATGAATGTAAGAGTCCAACTCATTTTCTTCCAAGACCAGGGAGATCCTATACTTCTAGGATCGAAAGTTATCAACTCCCTCAATCTTTTCATCAAGCTTGGTGTGATGAGACATATTAATCGAGAACCTCAAATGGAAACACAAAAGATTTATATCTTACCAATTTGAGAAGCTTAAAACTGAATATGGAGCCGATCTTCTGTAGTGCTGGTTTTTTGGTTCGAGGGAAAACTAGGGTTTTACTTTCCCGGATTTCTACTCAACCAAAAACCTCAATTTTTGTCTCTAAAATTCAATTTTGAGGAGGAGAGATATCCTAGCATGGGCTCACTCAAAAATTCCTCTTCAGTGAAAGATGCACCCTTCAAAGGAGATTTATCCTAGCCTCCTTTTGCTAATGGATTGTGGAGAGAGACCCAAAAAGTAAGAATCCCTAGCTTATGTAGTTGCATAGTGTCTTCTTCTCAGGTTAGCTCTAATACCATGTTTGATTTTTATCAATTTGACAATATTATATTTGGATCTTATATAAGAGAATAACATGCACATCAATCAATCACAAGAGACAATAGACACAAATATTTATCCTCGAGGAAACCATAAAGGAAAAACCCTGCAACTTCTTCATAGATAGAATGAGCACCAATGGTAGCAGTAAAACCCAAAGACAGAAAGATGATCTCCAATGGTTTTTCTCTCTCTCACTTGAGCGAGCTTCTTCTCTCTAACCTATGTGCTATAGCTGGGTGAGTGTGTGTGATAAATAGAGAGGCTCACTCTCTATTTATACTCTTTCACTCACTTAATATTTGAATCAGTTATGTAGGATCGAGTTATCCTAACTCAGTTATATAGGCTTGAGTAACTACAACTAGGGTACTAATGACCCGACATAAAATGGAGGGGACTTCCTGATGACTTTTAGTAATTCTCCCGATAGGAACATCGTAGTACAAATAAATACAAGTGATTCTCCCGATAGGAGCATCAGGGACCAATGAAATACAATATATACAAGTGAATACATTTCGAAGTTACAAATAGATCAACACATTAGAGGAAATTTCAACTCAAAATGGGCCTCCTAAGGAAAATTAATAAAATAATAGTTAAAATAATAAAATAATATTTATTAATTTTTTAGGAAGAAAAGAAAAAACTACTTTCTTATTCGTATTTTCGACATATCTCCCTGTGTGTTTACTCAAATTTCGATCAGGAGAGCTCATTGGATGTGGAATTAAATTCCACATCCAACGAGTACCCACTTGGCATACTTTTGACGGGGCCCGCTACCCCAAAACCAAGAAATATATGAAAAAACATGATGATGACATCATCATCACATTTTTCAGGTATTTCTTGTTTTTGGGGTAGCGGGCCTCGTCAAAAGTATGCCAACTGGGTACTCGTTGGATGCGGAATTTAATTCCGCATCCAACAAGATCTCCCAACCGAAATTTGAGTAAAAAAACAAGGAGATATGTCGAAAATACGAACAAAAAAGTAGTTTTTATATGATACCTATCCCCAAATTTATATTAAAAATTCTTTTAGAGGTGATCCCTTTTTTAATTTTAAAGCATTTTGATTGGCTAATACATGATGACATGGAATTTGTATTATTTTTGGAAGGCCCATTTGAAATTGAAATTTCCTCTAATGTGTTATTTTATGGAATACATAAGTCTTCGACAAAGTAATGACTGAATTGTTGTCGCGGAAAATTATTGTTGGTTTGTGTTGGTTCTGCAAGAGGTCTTTTAAAATTTCTATGCATCCAAACAACTCTGCATGTAGCACTTGTATTCACAACATACTCTAGTTCTGCTTAAGATAGAGTTACAATGGGATGTTTCTTTGAAGCCGATGACATAAGAAATGTTCCAAAATAAAATGTGTACACAGATGTGCTCTTCCTATCATCTATGTTACCTTCATTATCACCATCAGAGTATCCAATGAGTTTTAAAAAAATTGAGGTGTAATACATAATACCAACATTATTTGTGCCACTTACATACCTCAGAATTCTTTTACCATATTTCCAATGAGAGTTTAGTGGCTCCATGAATATTGAGATTAGACTTACTACATATATCATGTCTGGTCTTGTCACAGTTAAATACATAAGGCTTCCAACTAGCCTTTTAAACAACGTAGGATCTACAATTGATCCATCATTATCCTTGCTCAATTTCAAACCTATTATTACTTGTGTTGGGGATGCCTTACAATTAGACATATTAAATATTTTTAAAAGTACACTTGTATACTTTGACTATTATATAAATATATCACTTTCATACCGTTGAACATCAATGCCCAGAAAAAACTTCATAAGCCCCAAATTAGTCATTTCAAATTCACTTTCCATGACTACTTTAAAAACTTCTATGCCAAACTCACTAGTAAATATTAAATCATCTACATACAGGAATACAATTAACATGTTACCTTGCTCATTAACTTTGGTGTACAACATTGGTTCACTTTCACTTTTGTGAAATCCATTTTGGATGAGATAGGAATCAATGTGTTTGTACCAAGCTCCAGGAACTTGCTTCAAACCATAGATATCCTTTTTTGTCCTGTACACTTTGTGATATTGACCTGGAACTTCATAGCCTTGTGGTTCTTTTACATACACTTCCTCCTCTATATATCCATTCAAAATGTTGAGTTACAACCATTCGTTTTGTGCAGTAATGGACACAACTATTCTGACTACATCCATGCATGTGACATGTGAGAATTTGTGTGAACCCTCTTGCGACCATTATTTATTTGTGATTCTCAACCTTCCCATCAGAATCTTGCTTGGTTCTGTAAATCTATTTGAATTAATCACATCCTTAATTTTGGTACATCTACCCCCTCCCATGTTTGGGTCTTCTGAATGCATTCTATTTCTTAATCTTGGCTTGTGCCCATACTTCTTCTTCAATTGCTTCCTCAAATGTTGGTGGATCATCTATTTGAGAAAATAATGCAAAGAGAGAGAATGAATTTGGTGTACCATATTTATACATTTCACATAGACTTCTTGTCTTCACTGTTTTTGTCAATGTTGACATCGACGAACTACTTGATGGAGTATGTTGCCCTCTTTGTGTTCTTTTTGGTGTAGCTTGAGCTACAATGTGTGTTGACGTTCCTTGTGTTGAACCATGTTGCTGTGTCATGGAAGTCAACAGTGCTATGACATTATGACTTATATGTGGTTTTTGAACCACTTCCTCCACCATGTCATCATGCTCGACATTCGACACAATATTGACTTTATTCTCGATGGTTCCATCCCATGGTTCATTATCAAAAAAATGAACATCACAACTGATGATTACATTCCTTGTGACACAATCATATAACTTGTATGATCTTGTGTCTTCAGAGTAACCAACAAAAATTCAATTTTGTCCCTTCTTTTCTAGTTTCTTTCTCGAGTCATCTAGAACATGAGCATACATGACACAACCAAAAAATTTTAAAAGAAAAACAATATGATTCATACCTATCCATGATTCTTGAGGGAATTCATTCTTCACATTCATTTTAAGACACCAATTCATACTATATACAGCAGTTACAACTCCTTTATCCCAGTATTCATTTAACAAATGATTGACTTCCATCATGCTGCACACCATCTCCATAATGGTTCTGTCCATTCTTTCGGCGACACCATTCTGTTGAGGTGTATATCATGTAGTGAATTTCTTGTGTATGCCATGGGTTTTTCAAAAATTTAGGAATTAATTCATCACATATTAAACTCCTCTTTCCTTTCTTAATATTTTGATGTGGTGCTCACTCTGGTTCTCCATGATTTTCTTAAACTGCTCAAAACAACTAAATGCATCAGATTTATGTTTTAGAAATTATGCCCATGTTTTTCTTGTGTAGTCATCAATGAAAGTAAGAAAGTAATTGCAAACACCCATGGATGATGTCTGTGTTAGGAAAAAAATATCAGAGTGCACAATATCAAGTGGTGTGTGTGTGCTCTGTATGAGTTTCTGACAATTAAAAGTCTCTTTATGTTGCTTGCCAAATATGAAGCCTTCACAAACTCTCTTTTATTTGTCAATTAATTCCAATCCTTTCACCATATTATTTGTGTGCATTATCTTCATCCCACCAAAATTTAGATGTCCAAATCTGAAATTCCATAACTAGAGTCATCCTAAACTTCTGATTGAAATGATGCCTAAAAATTAGCACTCTCATCTTCTTTCTTGTCGTAGTGCTTGTGTGCTTATTTTATTTCTGCCTTAAATGAAACTCCTATATTTTTCTTTCCTTTCATGTTTGGAATTATCCTCAAAGGAAACAAGCGATTGCTTGTAAGTGGTACTTTTTCTATCAGTTGATTGCTTGGATGCTTGTGTTTAATCACATAGTGATTATCTTCCATGTAGACTCTATAACCCTTCTATATCGACTTTCAAATGTTCAACAAATTATGCTTCAGTCCTTCAACATGGTAAATATCAGGCATTATATTTTGCTCCCCTTGTTTAGTTAGAAATATGCCATCACTACCTTTTCCCAAAATAATGACATGGATATTATTTCCAAGTGTGAGATCAGTTTGAACTGATTTACCTATACTAGAAAAAAACTTGAATTACTAGTCATATGATTGCTACATCTTGAATCTAAATACCATATGTCATGTGGAATTTCTTAGACATCATTGCATTCAAGTGGGGATGTGCATGTCGAGAACATTGTGCTTGATGAAGTGTTGGTATTGGTCAACTGGTTTTGGATTTTCCTTCCTTGGTCATATTGTTTCCTCCTGCATTCATATGCATAATGACCAAATTACTTGGAGTAATGACATTGAGTTTTTATTTTATCAAACTTATGACCACTTGGATGAATCAAGTTATGATCTTTTCCTCTATGAGTGACAATCATGGGACTGTGTTGGGATTAATTGATCCTCCTTTTTCCAATATACTATGTTTGGTCTATTGTTTTGACTTGGAGGGTAATTATTACCATAGTAGAGTTTTGGTGCCACCATGAATATTGGTGCCACTAGTGTCATTGGTGCCACTGGTGCCATTGGTACCACCAGTGTTAATCCCTACATTATATGAGCCAAATCTGAGTTCCACCAATAGCCTCCATCAGTTGGTTGTGGTAGGTAATCAGTTATGCTAAGTCAACCTCTAGTTACATTCAGTTAGATCACTTTCAGTTAGCCTAGTGCCAGTTTTGCATGCATACAGGGAGAGCGACGCCTTTTTCCACCTGCCTCATGAGTTAATTGATTGTAGACTGATTTAGACATCTAGAGTTAGACTAGTGAGCTCCAACAGTTATTTAGACACACTGAGTTAGCTAATCAATGAGGTTTAGCCGGTAGATTCGAATCCTATCCACATGATTTGAATTCTATTTATTGTATTATTTATTAATGAATGAATATTAATGTTGTGATAAAATGATAAAAAAAAAAAATTTATATGAAATTTGTTGCATGGATTTACTGTTCAATTTACATTTTCTTTGATTATTCCACTGCATAATTTCCCTTCTCAATTTCTCTCATTTCCTTGTAGATCAATGGTTCATAAATTTAACATGGTATCAAAGCCTTGTTCAAGCTAGCGAGAATACTTCTTGTGTGATCTCCATTGTAAAACAGAAGCAGACGAGTTTCCACATAAATGCTCGAGTCATAGCATTTCTCCTTTTCGATTCTGTTCAGAGAAGTCTATCTAGGAGTGACAAACTCTAAGAAAGTTTACATGTCGAGGTGGAAAGAATTGAACTGACATATGATTGTAAATTGAATTGGTTTTGTAGTGTTATTTGCAGGTACCTATGTATCTTCTTGTGGAATTGACTAATCAACATATAGAAAGATGGATTCTTCATCTCTTGTACCTCGAACCCTTACATCCTTCAACTACATCGATTGGAGGGAAGATATGCAGGTAGAATTGTGAAATATTGGGTTGTTTAGGATGACAGTGGGAAGAGAAACTAAGCCCCAATAGTATATTGAGAAGAACAAATTTTGTTCCTAGGATATTTTGTTCCACCTTCAGGGACTGAGGAATATGAAGGAATATTGGGATAAGCTTAAATCTTTGTTTGGAAAACAAGATGAGCTTCGAGGGCATATTTTGGAGAATGATCTCTTTGCTTTACATCACAGCAGTTTCGAATCTATTCACCAATTCTTTACAAAATACAAGTCACTAGTACTGTAATGAAAACAACGCGGATTAGAGAGAAAAGATGAGCATCTTGTGTTTTCAATGCTGAGAAAGCTTGGATCAAAGTACTTAGTCTTTGTCTCTAAATTCCATTTCGAAAGAGATTCCTTCCCTAATTGAAAAATTCCTTCTCTAGATGCTTTTGTTTAGTCCTTAATACAAGAGAAAAATAAATTGGTTCAAATGGGAGTGGTTTAAACCTCCAAGAATAAAGAACTCTTAGTGACAGACTCAAACAATGCTCAAGATAGAGGAAAGAACAAAGGGAAGGAGACCAAAAACACTGATTCAAAACCAAAGGAGAATCAAATATCTTCTAATGGAGCCTTGGGTTGCAAAATAAAGAAGAAATTAGAGAATACTAGATGTCCCTATTACATGAGAGTTTTTCATCCAGAGAGCTAGTGCATGAGGAAGACCATCGACTAGTTGATAAGACTCATTGAAAAGAACAATGTTTCCCTTCCAAAAGGTGTAGAGATGTCTAAAGCTGGCGAGAAGAATGAAGAATATGAGAGGTGACATGGTTTGAAAGAATGATTCACTCAGTTGAAGGATTATTTCATAGATTCTATAGAATCCATCTACATGGTTTCCTCGAGCGAATCGTTTTCCACTCTGAATCTCTCAAGAGGATGTAGAATTCATATGGGGGGTAACTCATAGATCCCAATAGCAGGTACAGGTTCTATTAAAATACAACATGGAGAGCTCAAGAATGTACTATATGTGCCCTCTCTTGCAGCAAATTTGTTATATGTTTATCAATATATGACACAAAATAGATCGCCAAAGAAAGTTGTATGTGGTCTTGAATCAGTGGAGATCTCAAATGTATCAAATGGGAAGATTATAGAGAAGGGTGTCACAAATAATTCACCCAATCCATATGAATTGTCACACTTTTTTCCATACTCATCTCCAGTACAATCTCAACAACCATTCGAAAGAGAAGGTAAAAAATCTCTTTCATATCAATTTGCAAATAATGATATGCTGTCTAAAATTTCAATTTCACAAGATGAGGAACAATATCAACATGATCTTTATATTGATATTGTACCTCAATATTATCTAGATCCAGATCCAACTCCTATTCCGAATCAAAATCCTTAATGGGATGAAAATATCATTGAAGGAGATGGGAATGTTGTTGGGGATCTAGATGATAGAAGAATAATAAGGTCCCACTATCAGAATGAACATGTTTCACTCTATGACATAGATTCACTACCTATAGAGTGGTGCAACAAACATTGAGAGAGATGTTACTTGATGATGAAGATTGATCCACAATTTGACCCACTGATGAACAAAATGGATCATTCCATTCCTCCTTTAGAAACAAGAGACAAAAGAAACATTCAACATATAAGAAGAAGATGGAAAGGTTCACGTGCATAGTCCTAGGATGTTGATACATAGAGTAACCATGGGTATGCATAGCTACTCCATAGAGTTGCAAATTGCAGCAATTTTTTCACAAGTTTTCTCTCAAAGAGAAAAAAATTCTCTTAAGTAATAGAGTTTGTTTCATGATTCCTGCTTATTTTTTTTAGGGGGGGGGTTCCCATGAGGTTTTAACCATTTTCCTTATTTTATTAATAATTTTATTTTATTCCATTTAGATTCTATGCGTGACTTTTGGCCTAGTTTCCAAGGGACAAGTTGTCCAAATTTAGGGTTAAGGGTCGATGTTGGGATTAATTAATACTACTTTGTCCAATATAGTCTGTTTGGTCTATTTTCTGAACTTAGGGGATAATTATTATTTTACTAGAGTTTTGGTTCCACCATGAATATTGGTGACACTGGTGCCATTGGTTCCATTGGTTCCATTGGCCTCATCGATGCCTCTTGTTCCATTGGTTCCATTGGATCTAACAGTGCCAATACCCACTGTTATCCCTAAAGTTGAACCTAGACTATAGGGGTTCAAGCTTAAGGAAATATTTTTCAAAAATAAACTTCAATGAAATCAATATAAAGACTGGTCTAGTATGTAATCAAAGTTATGAGAAAATCACACAATCATCAAAGAACTGTATAACATAAAACAAGATACAAAATCCAATATCAAAGGAACTATGATCATGAAATTATGAAATGAGACTATCTCCGTTTTTTAAAAGTTTAAAGGATAATTTTATTTCAACATAAGAATAATTGCAATGGGATTCAATGGACCATATACAAGATAAATCATAAGAAACACAATTTATAAGATACACAGACAAATCATAATCATACTCATATCAAGGTAGAACCTGTATTGAAGATGTAGAGTATTTCATGTGATACAGAAAGTTATCAAAAATGGATCTTCATAACTCCAATTGCCACCCCCTTGTCTCATCTAGAGACTCTCCTTAAATACAAAATATTTGTTTGTTTAAGATAACTATAAGATCCTACTTCTATGGATCGAGCCTTCTCAAAAATAGGGAAGTCAATCCCCTTTAAACAATGTTTAAGTACAAGTGTAATATAAAAAAGACATTTGTCAATAAACAACATTACTTCAAAAGCAAACTACAATTCAACTTCTAAAGACTTCTGGAAGCCTCTGCTAATATAGCTAAATCACTTAAAACCTGGGAACACTTTTGCAATCTGGCACAGTATCTTTGTTGTCCTCCTTATTCTGAGCTTTGATGAGTTCAAGTTTCTTCTGAATAGCTCTTTTCTCCCTTAGAATATCTTTAGATATTGTGAGCAACTTTTGATACTCTGTTTCCTTATCCTCCAAATATTCTCGAAGTCTTTTATTGGCTATCATCAACTTTTCATTAATGTTTTACAGATACCTGGTTTGCTCTTTGTATGTCTACAAAGACTTCTTAACTTGGTTTAGTTCTGGAGATATTTCCAGGTCTTCTTCTTTCATATGAACTTCTTCTTCCTGTAGAATCCTTGATGTTGAGCAATCCTCTGAATTAACTTGCTTGTTTGTGCAAAAGGCTTCAGGTATAGACCCTACAACTCCTTGAATATCAATAAATTTCTTAATATCTGCACAATACTGGTCCTTAGATGTATGTATAGTTTCTTCACTGAGAGCGTCATCTATCATCACAATTTCCAAGCCATCTTCATGTGTTGATCTCTTCTTTGTCTGCAGCTTCTTTCTTAATATTGTCCTTGTCTTCATATCCCTGTTCTCTATCTTCAAGAGCTGATTACAAATTTGATTTTCTAAGGTTCTATTTTTTAGCATAACACTCAGTTTTTCAGGGTTTTCATTTGTGAATGAAGCTTCAGGACACAAACCTTCCTGAATTGATTTCTCTGTAATATCCTTTCCTTCTTCTTTAGCAGTTTGAATTGGTTTTTTGTGACTTGTTGTTTGCTGGTATAAATCCTCCATCATCCTTTTTCCTTTTTATTTAGAGTTTTATTTGAACCCTTGCTCTGTCAATAGAGCTTCCCGGGTTCGTCCTTCCTTATGCAACTGTGATAAAATCAATAGCTTAATCAAACCCTTGTGATAGACTGATCGAGCAGTATGCTCTGGATGGCTTTGAACCCTTGAAATCATCTTTTGAAGGATTTTTAATAAATAAAATGGGAGATTGAGCTGTATACCTCCATTAAGGTGCATCAGCAACCTTAAATGGCATTTAAGCACTCTGTCATACCAGCCATTGCATATGATATGGTTTTGTACCATCTCTAAAATAATATTCCAGCTTGGCTTTATTTTGCTCACATGGATACCGTTTTTCCAATCTAACTTCTCAAATCCTGGCATCAAAAACTCACTGTAGTCCCCTTGGAAATCCTGTTTTTTAAACCATATATCCCCCTGTGCTAGAACATCTATTGCTTCAGCAATAGAATCTTTGTTTACCCTAACTGTTAATATTTCAAGATAAACCTTTTCATCTTTATAGTTTTTAATAAAAAACATCATTACCTGTGAGTGATTCCCTTGTAATTTCTCGCAGAAGGTAAACCATCTGGCCTTCTTCATTAATTTGGCTGATCTTGGAAATTTCATTATCCACTCTGTATTATTTGGCTCCAACCTACAAATTAAGCCTCCTGGATTTCATTTTACCACAACTTCTGGATCTTCTTCCTCTGCTGTCTTCGACATTTTTTAAAACCCCTTCACAATATACTCTTTAAAAGGGAATTTATACTGCAACAGCTCACTTTGAAATGTAGATAAACTTATATAATATAATTTGGCCCTTTTAAAATATGAACATTCAGAGTTTGAAAACAAACCCTTGCTGTTCCAAACCCTAATTTCACTGTTCTTGAACAATAGACACGGATAGTATGAAAACAGCTCTCTGAATGTCCTTCGCCTAGTTCTCGAGAGCATTTAGGCAAAATAACGAGACAGATTTTAAAGAAAAAGGATGAATTATGTAGAACCTTCCATTATTAGTACTAATACTCATTGCATGGAGTGCTTTTATTTCCATAATGAAAACAGTTGTACAATCCCATGAATGACATGATGAAATTCATAATTTTGTGGACAGGAGTGCTTTTATGGCATATTCATACCAAGTACCGAATAACATGAATATAACCATAGTTCATTATCCCATTTATATACCATGGTACTTATGAATAACAATTTTTTAATAAAATACCCTTTGAAACTATGCTGCCGGTTCGTGAAATGCTGCCAGTTTGAAAAATGCTGCCAGTTTGAAAAATGCTGCCAGTTTGAGAAATGCTGCCAGTTTGAGAAATACTGCCAGTTTTAACAATCCAATCTATAATATAAAATATCTTGCACATACATAGGTTCATGGCTTTAAATGAGTGAATATTTTGATGGTTCAAAAGACTAAAAGAAAACCATAATGGCATTCAATGAAAAATAAGGCGTAAAACAAAGTGAAAATCTAAAAATAAAAACTCATCACAATCAAAGATATTAAGGTAAAAGGTCAAACAACCTTAGAGATAACATGTGGCTCCATCTGGCGACAAAGTTTTCCTGTGAAACTTTGAGAACATGTTGACCAGTGCCTTCAGAAATCTACTAAAGCCATTTCTGTCTTATTGGGTTGGAGTCTTATTTAAAGCAAAAATGATATATACAGTGAATATGTACAATAACACTTTGTCTTTCAATATGTATAAAAATGCTTTAAGAAACGTCCATTGACAGCACCTGTAATTTCCTCACCCTTCAGATCTTGTAAGACAAAAGTATTGTTTCCAAGGATCTTTATCACTGAAAAAGGCCCTATCCATAAATTTTCAAACTTCCCATGCTTACATTTTTCTTCCTTTCATGCATCCCACCTGAGAATGAGGTCACCCACTGCAAACATCTCTTTTTTAACTTTCTTGTCAAATGTTTCCTTCATTCTTCTTTTATGTCTCTCAGTTGTATTCTTGATAGCTTCTCTCTCCTGTTGCAACTGAATTATTTGAAACATTCTTCTTTTTATATCATCTAGTTCTTCTTTTATTTCCTGCATAAACTTAATGACTGGGGTCACTAATTGAACAAGGAAAACAACATCAATTCCATATACCAATTGGAAAGGGGATGTCCCAATTGACTTTTTAATTGTTACTCTATCAGCCCAAAGAGCAAATTTTAGTTTGGTATCCCAACTCCTTTTGTTTTCAAATATCATTTTCTTGATTCTATTTACAATATTTTTATTATTGGATTCTGCTAATCCATTTCCCTGTGGGTAGTATGGTGTAGACTGTTTCAACTTAATATTATTTTCTTGACAAAAGCTTACCATCTTTTTTTATTTAAAAGTAGGAGCATTATCAGTAACTAATTTCCTAGGGCATCCAAATCTACCCAGAATATTTTCTTGAAGGAAAGTAATTATGACTTGTTCAGTTGCTCTCTTTGTAGGAACTGCTTCCACCCATTTAGTGAAAAAATCAGTAGCAGTTAGATTCCATTTATGTTGTCCACTAGAGGGAGGATGAATTTCACCAATGAAGTCTAGACCTCACTGCTGAAATGGACGATTCACTGAAATAGGTTTCAAGGGTAAGGACTAAAGTTTATGCTTACCTACAAACTTTTAACACTCCACACATGATCTAACCTGATGATACACATCTAAGAAAAGGGTAGGCCAATAATATCCTTCTCTTAGGATTTTAAATGCAGTTGCCTTCCAATACTTGTGCCCTCCACAAACTCCACTATGCAATTCTGAAATAACAGCATCCACTTCGGATTTCTCCAAACATTTCAATAATATTCCTCCTGGATCCTTCTAGTACAAAATGTGATCTATTAAAACATACTTCATTGATTTTAGTTTTAATGATCTGCATTCATTTCTATTCAATTCCAGAGGGCATTGTAAGTACAAAAGGAAATATACAATATCTTTATACCAATCAGACTCACCATACCTGTTATAAACCTGCTGCTTACTGTGTTCTGTTGCCATAACCTGCTCTGAATGTTCTGCCATCACATGAAGGTTTAAAACATGACAATTTGATTCTGTCAGAAGTTTAGCTAATCCCCGGCCTTTTACCAACTTTGTTGGTTTAATTTCTACGTCATACTCCATAAATTTATCTATCCATCTGCCTCTTTTTCCTTCGCTGTCAGGCTGTGCTAAGATATCCTTGATTGCTGAATTTATAACATATGCCAAAACCTTTGAATGTAAAACATATATTCTGAAGAATTTAAGAGCTTTAACTAATGCATATGCTTTCTTTTCCATTATATTATATTTCATCTCTGAGTCTCTTAATGTTTTACTGAAAAATGAAATTGGTTGTTCCAAATCATCGGAGTTCTTTTCTAATAATACAACAGCTATAGTGTCTTTTGATGCAAATGAGAAAATTGCAAAATATTTTGTATAGTCAAGAGCTATCAATACTAGGGATTCTATTAATGCTTGCTTTATGTTTTGAAATGATTGTTTATCTTGGTTAGACCATTTAACCTCCCTATCCTTCTTAAGCATATTAGTGATATGCTTAATTATTTCTGCAAAATTGGGAATAAACCATCTTAAAAAGTTGATTTTTCCAATAAAAGATTGAATTTCTTTTTTATTTCTAGGAATACCAATTTTTAAGATGGCCTTGACTCTCTCTGGATCTATCTCTATTCCTTCAGCAGAAACAATATGTCCTAACAATTTGCCTTCTGTCAGAGCAAAGTGTGACCTTTTTGGGTTTAATGATAAACCAAACTTTCTGCATTTAATAAAAAATTGTCTTAAATGTTTAAGATGATCTTCATCAAACTTGGAAAAGACTGTGATATGATCTTGGTATATCACTACAAATTTGTCATTTTCACGCACAAAAGCTATATCCATAGCCCTCTAAAAAGTAGCACCTGCATTCATAAGCGCAAAGGGAATTTTGTCATACATAAAGGTCCCCCATGGAGTTGTAAGTGTTGTTTTTTCTCGGTCCTCCAGCTGAACCGCAATCTGGTTATAACCAGAAAATCCATCAATCATTGAAATTTTGTGAGATCCTACAACTCTCTACAAAATCTAATCTATTTTTGGTAATGAATAGTTATCCTTAAGACAAGATCTATTCAAGTTACAGAAGTCTACACATAGCCTTATCTCTCCATTCTTCTTACGTATAGGCACCAAATTCACAACCCAAGATGAATACCTTAGAGGTACAATAATTTTTGCATCTAGTATTTTTTTTACCTCTTTTTCAATTACTGGCAGCAATGCTGGGTTAAGCCTTCTAAGATTCTGTTTAAAAGGCTTAGTATTTGGTTTTAGAGGAATTTTGTTCTGAATTATGCTAGTATCATATGTTTTTAAATCATGATATGACAAAAAAAAATATCCCTATATTCTTTCAACAAACCAACATATTTTCTTCTTTCTTCGTCTGACAGTAATTTTGACAATTTTATCATCTTAGGCTGATTTTCAGAACCAATATTATACTCCATAACATTCTCCTTAGTAGTCTACAGGGTGGGTTTTATCAGTGTATCATATTTTGAAAACAATATTTCGAATGGAACAAGTCCCTTAGGAATGAAATTCCCTTTTAACTCAACAATTTTGTGATCAGCAATTGAATTATTTCTGCAAGTTTCATTTTCTACCCATTCTGAATCTTGTTCTTGATCAACTATATCATCTGAAAATTCACCTACTAATTCCAGAAATTCTTTTATTTACTGATCATCATTAAAAACTTTCCAATGTTTGATATTATCTGGGACAGAGGGTCTGAACCTTACATCAATTGGGTATTTCAGATGAGTTACCTTTGGAACTTTGAAATAAGCTGTTGCTAAGGCTAGGGAATCAGCTGTCTCATTGTATTCTCTTGGAACAAAAGTTATATTGAAATCTATAAAGAAATTTTCAATTAGATCCCAAACCTCATTCCTATAAACTTTCAATAAATACTACTTTACTTGGTAAACCCTTTTTACTTGCTGAATTACTAATTCGGAGTCACCAAATATAGCAAGTTCTTTAATGCCCAAATCTTTTGCTGCTCTTAACCCAAGAATCAAAGCCTCATATTCTGTAGTATTATTTGTTGTTTTAAATTCCAATTTGTACATAAGGGAAATAACCTCACCTCCATCTAAAATCAATAATACTCCCGCTCCTGCCCCCTCTTTACTTGATGCACCATCAAAGTACATCTGCCACAATCCATCTGGTTCCTCTCTCTTTACTTGAACTGGAATATATTTTTGTACTTGTAAAATCCCTCCAATTTCATCATTTAATTGAAACATACAAGAACCAAGATTTTCATCAATTGAATAGATCGGATGATTATTAGGGTGTCTACTATCACTTACCAAATATGCCATTTGTACCTCTCTGTAAAGTCTTCTGAATTCTCCTCCAAATACTGGAATTGTAGCATATGAAAGATCCATTTGCAGAGTTCCTCCCACTTTCTTTGCCTAGGATCTAGACAATAACATACCAAATTTAGGAGAAATATCTGCTACAACTATATCCATCAATACACTCTTCATAGGTACTTGGGTTAAATTCACCACCAAATCCTTGATTACTCCAATACACTTCACTGCCCTAGAATCAAATGCATACAAATCATGGTATGGTTTAGTAAAACTCAGTCCTAAAGCTTCCATTACTGCTTTTGGCATGAGGTTATGTGAAGCTCCTGAATCTAGCAGACAATTATGCAATAGCTGATCATGTATTGAAAAGGTTACATAAAAAGGAGGAGGATATTCTAAATTATCATCAAGCTGATCAAAATTTTTTGACCCTACAATAATAGTAGGTTTTTCATATTGCAAATTGATCTCATCGGATGGGATAGGAGAAGAATTCATTGCATTTCTAAAAGTTTTAAAAGCTGATTCCCTGTAAACTTTACTCTTAATCAACTCTGTTAAAGGTACAGAGATTTTCACTTTATTAAGCTCATGCTCAAAACTAAAACTACTTACAGCCTTATTCATCTCCTCGGCATTCACAACTTCATCTTTTCTTTCATTTACAATTTGTTTCTGATTTGAATACATATTTGGTTTAATAGAATAAGCTTTCACAAATTTTTTAGCTTGTGTTGTATTTTTTACCCCTGATCTTAGAACATATGATTTTTGTGGTATTTCCTTACAAACTTCAGGCATATGCATCTGATAATCATATTCTTCATAATGATATATTTTCGTAGCATACTGATAATCAGATCTAGTCAAAAAATGAGAGGAAGAATCACCATCAAATTGACTAATATTATGTTCTTGCTCTTCCAAATCATCTAACTCTCCCTCATCTATTTCATATGATTCATCATCTCTGACATTATTATTTTGAAACGGAGGTTGAATCCTTTGTTCTTCATATTCTCGTCTGTCTCTCTGCATATCATTATTTTGTCTCTCTCTTGGCAAAAATCTAGGAGCAAAAAGTCTTCTAAACTGATTCAGATTTCTTTCACCTTCAGGTATGGGTTTATTCTGATTTCTGTTTCCCATTTCCAACCTCTCAATCTTAGCAGACAAATTTTTTATGATTTTATTCATTTCATCTATTTTACTATCTGATGATCTTCCTGTATGGCTGGATGTAATGATTTTTTTTTTACTCTTTTTGTCAACAATTTGATGTTCTGTTTCCTCTTTGAGTTTATTTGAGGCCAAAATATTTGAATCTACTTCTAATGCTGCATTTTGCATATTTTGAAGTGACACAAATTTTCTTTCTCTCAATAGTAAAGAGAACTCAACCACTTATACTATGAAACAAGAACTCGACCC